>PVKU01003886.1:0-163454 GCA_004027475.1 Anoura caudifer | reverse complement strand
TTCAAAAGCAAATTATTTGCTATGTTCTACTTCATGATTTAAGAATCTGTAGTTTGAACTATCGTATTAATGTAATCATTTATTGAACAAATATTTGCCTTTACAAAATATGTGAAATATGCTGTATCTCCTTTAATTTTATTTGATAATTTTCATTATCTAATAACTATTTATGTAAAAGTTATATAAGTAAATTGAATTCATTCATTTCATTAATTCCACTAAGAATTTATTATATACCTATTTATTATATAAATATATTTTAGTTAAACATTATGTTTCTCAATATGCTATATTGAGGAAAATTGTAGATTCATATGCAGTTGTAAGAAATAATACAGTGAAATCTGATATTGTCTTATCTAGTTTTCCCCACCCTCCAATGGGTAACATTTTTGCAAAGCTGTAATGCAATATCACCACCAGGATACTGATCTGGATGTAATCAACACTTGGAACGCTTCCATCACCACAGATTTCCTTGTATTGCCTTTATAGCCACACCTACATCCCCTGTCCCCCCAAGCACTTCTTAAGCTGTGGCAGCTGCTGCTGATCTCCATTCCTATAATTTTGTCATTTTAAGAATGTAATCATACACTGTGTTACCTTTCTGGATTGTAATATTTCACTCAGAAGAGTTCTCTGGATATTCATGCAGGTTCTATCAGTGGTTTATCAGTTCTATATTGCTTTTTACTGCTGAATAGTATTCTGTGGTATGGATATACCATAATTTGTTTAATTATTTGCCCATTAAAAGATATCTGGATGGTTTCTAGGTTTTGGCTGTTATAATAAAAGCTGCTAGCTTATTTTGGTTTTGGTTTTGTTTTTTGGCCTTTTCCAGCTTCTAAAAGCCACCTGTATTCCTTGACTCATGGCCCCTTCTTTCATCTTCAAAGCCAGCAGGGTAGCATCTTAAGTCTCCCTCTTATACCATAAGTAATGTCTCCTTTTTAAAAAGATCTCTGTAATTACATTGGTATCCATATTTTGGACATTAGGATGTGAACATCAATGGCTGACCATTATTCTTTTATTCTGCCTGATAGTCTGTGCTCTGGTGCCCAGCAATTCAGAAAGATATCATGAGGGATGGGTAAGCATGTCTAAATTCTGTAGGGAAAAAAAAATCAACAAAGGAACATACAAGTGAGCCTGAACCCAATTTCTGGTACCAAATCTGCATTAGTTTTCTCTTGCTGCATAACAAATTACTACAAACTTGGCATGTTAAAACATTACTCTGCTATTATCTCATGTTTCTTCAGAGGGCATCCATCATATTCAAAGGTTCTCCCACACACATTCTCATAGGGGTGTCCAACCCATGGCCCATGAATCACTGCCAGCCCAGGATAGCTATGAATGAGGCCCAACATAAAATTGTAAATTTACTTAGATATTATGAGATATTTTTGTGATTAGGTATCATGATGTATTTAATGTGTGGCCCAAGACAACTCTTCTTCTTCCAGGGTGGCCTAGAGATGCCAAAAGGTTGAACACCCCTGGAAAGGATCACACAAAAGTGTGAATAAGAGGGAGCAGGAATCACAAGGGCCACCCCAGAATTCTGCCTATCACAGAATGCAGTGGACACTTTCGACAGAGAAATGAGCCCATGCAGAAAAAGTGTAAAAGAGTCTGTTTTGAGTATGTAACTTTGAGGAGCACCGGCTTTTCATTGGACAGGCAGAAGAAGAGACTGCAGAATTCCTAGAGTAATGAGCAAACAAAGCAGGGATTTCAAAGTGGTGGACTAGGAAGGAAAGCATTTTGTGGGGAGGCAAAGGGTCAGCCTTGTCAACATGTACAGCTCGTATTAGCCTGAAAGCATTCACTGACCTAAGAAATAGTCATCCGTGATCTTGGCAAAGGCATTTGCAGTGAAGTGGTGTCAGAGGGGCAGAAGGCAGATTGAAGGCTGTGTAGGAAAGTGAAGATACTTTCTGGTCTGTTCAGATAATTATTTCATAATAATCAGTCTTTAAGCTTTTATTTATTTTTAATTAATTTATTTTAATTTAATTTAATTATTGTTTATGCTGTTATAGTTGTTCCTGATTTTTCTCCCTTTCCCCACCTCCTCTAAGCCCCATTCTCTCCCCTTTCCATTCAGTTCCCACATTGTTTTCCGTGTCCATGAGTTGCGTATAAACCTTCTTAGGTTAGTCCCTTTACTGCCTTTCATCCCGTCCCATCATCCTTTCTAGGAGCTCTCAGTCTGTTTCATGTATCTAAGCCTCTGTTATTATTTTGTTCATTAGTTTATTGTGTTCATTAGATTCCACATGTATGTGAGATTATGTGGTACTTGTCTTTCACTGACTGGTTTAATTCGTTTAGCATAATATTCTCTAGTTCTGTCCATGTTATTGCAGATTATGAATTTACTCTTTTTTTACTTCTGTGTAGTATTCCATTGTGTAAAGCTACCTCAGTTTTTTTATCCACTCAACTATTGATAGTCACTTATCCAAATCTTGGCTATTGTAACTAGCACTGCTATGAACATAGGGGTACATAAATTCTTCCAAATTGGTGTTTTGGGATTCTTAGGGTATATTCCCAGCATAGAATCTCTGGGTCAAAAGACAGTTCCATTGTTAATTTTTTGAGATTCTATGTGCTTTCCACAGTGGCTGTACCAGTCTTCATTCCTACCAACAGTACAGAAAGGTTCCCTTTCTCCATATTCTTGCCAGCACTTGTTTGTTGATTTATTGATAATGGCTATTCTGACAGGTGTAAGGTGATATCTCATCAAGGTTTTAATTTGCATATCTCTGATGGTTAGTGACGTTAAGCATTTTTTCATGTGTCTATTGGCCATCTGTATGTACTCTTTGGAGAATTGTCTATTCAGGTTTTTTGCCCATTTCTTAATTGAGTTGTTTGCCTTCCTGGCACATTAGTTCTTTGTATATTTTGAAAAATAAACAACAAAAAAATCTAATTTTTTTAGCTGACCTAAAAATGTAAGAAGTATATTTCTGCCTTGTAAAAGTTACAGAAAGGTGTATTGACAATAATACTTTTTTTTTTGTAGTTACTAATCAAGAGGTGGCAGTTGTTAAAGGGGAAAAAAGGTTGCAAAAATCCTAAAGTGCAATGACTAAACCATCTGTACAAATGTAAAAATACATTCACGCACATACACACACTCATACTCACACACACTACATCACTGTCATTTGGACAGTCTGCTTAAAAGCTGTGATTTCAGAAAAAGTTTCAACAGACATCTTTGTTACGTGGGTGTGCTTATATCTGTGTGTCAAATAATATGGATTGATCTGATATATACCCTAATGTTGGAATTTAATGTAAGTATAATAATGGTTTATGCAAATTAAATCCTCTCTTGCATCTAGCTACTTAAAGAGTTTAAAGATGAAGATTGGAATATGGGCAATATAGTGCACACACTCACAAACAGACGCTACCTTGAAAAGTGCATTGCTTATGCAGAGAGCCACGATCAGGTAAATGGATATTTGTGTAAATCCATCACTCTCTCTCTCTCCCCCACCCCATATCTCTGTGCTCTCTGCACTTGTGTGTGTTTGTATTTATTAACATACTTAAACATAAATTTCTTTAGCTCAATACAGTTAATATAACTTATTATATGTATCTATCTACATCTGTATCTATATGTGAAAACTACTTACATTTGAAAAACATTTTAAAATTATTTCATAGAACTATAAATTCTAGCTTCAAAATGTAATGCCATTTTTATCTTGCCAAAGTCTAATTAAAAGATTATAAATGAAACTTGCAAGTGTTATCTTACATGTTTTTCTTTGTTGTAATGAGAGGAATATTGGTGCTAATCTAGGTTAAGTTTAATTTCCTTTTTTGGTTTCCTTCCAGAGGTTTTCTTTTATGCCTTTGGACAGGCTTTTATCATTTTTTTTCTTCCATCACTAAAATCTCTTGTTTTTTGATCACTATCCCCTGAGCTACAGTCCATCTTCTCTGAGGCAGCCTGAGGTATTTTCCAAAAAGCAAAGCTTATTTTTGTCAACCCAGATCTTATGAGCGAAGCTTGTTGTTCAAGGCCACGCATAACCTGACATGAGCCAGAGTTTCACTTTCATTCTCTACTCAGCTCAGCAAGCAGTCTGGTCTTCAGTACTGTAAAATTCTCACTCACTCCTGAAAAGGTTTCCTCATTGCAGGTGTGTCCTTTGCCCACACAGCTAGGAATGCCTGCTTCTCCTCTGAAAGACCCAATGCTCTGTACCGCATTGCCTCTGAAGCCTCCATCTAGTTGTCTAAAAATACATACATAAAAAATAAAAAATATATATGGGCCTCAAAAATTATTTTACAAAACATCATGTAAGTTTATAAATTTGGGAGCAATCTATAATTGGATTATGGAACTATAGGTGGAATAGATAATTAAACTAAATATAAATTGTATTAGACATGAATATATTTTTAAGGAAAAGAAGAAAGAATAGTTGCTCCATCATCTATGTTCTCATCATGTTTAGGCAGAAAATTTGTTTTTATACCTTTGTATTTCCAGCCTTGATACTGTGATTGCTCCAAGTAGACACTCAATAAACATAAATAAATGGGGGGTGGAAAAGCCCATTTTTTTTAAAGCTATCCTTATAAACATAAAGAACATAAAAATGTACTTTTTATACATTAAAAATGAGACTGAAAAGTTTTGAATTGTTTGCTCTATATGTACTAAGACAATTAAACCTTAAAAATAAGTTTCTCTGTTATTTCAGCAGAAAGGTCCTTCAGGTGTCTTCTCTAGTTATTAAGAAAGTATAAGTAGATCAGAGGTCAGCTACAAAGACCCACAGGCCAAATTCTGCTCCCTTCCTATTTTTGTAAAGTTATTTAGAACACAGCCATGCTCATTCATTTTTGTTTTGCGTATGGCTGCTTTTAAGTAGTTGAGACAGAGTAAGTGTCCCATAACACCTAAAATGTTTACGATTTGGCTTTTACAGAAAGTTTGCTGACTCATGAACTAGACATATGCTAAATTTTGCACCTTTCAAATCAGAGCACTGCTATCTTTTCAATTTAAATTGGCTGTAGAGCAGAACAAATAAATGTGAAAAAAAAAAAACAGAACCAAACTATTGCAGAATAATAAATGAGTAATAGTAACTTAAAGGTGCGTGAAACAACCAACCAAATACATAACAATATGAAAACTAAAATACATGCCCAAATTATATCTATCTATTGGTAATTCCTAGCAGACACAGTACATTTGAGTTTCTAATATGTACTTATTTAATATGAATGAATGAAAGAATAAATAAATGAATGGAATAAACAAACTGAAGATAAAACTGATAGATTTCTCTTATAATTTTCCTCCAAAATGTATTGAAGCATTATGGATTTACCAAGAATTGTATCATACTTTACAGATTCAGGTAATTCTTCCTTGTATTACAAATTGTCAAGCATATATAAAAGGAGGCATGTTGTCTAGTTCTTTCTAAAAATAAATCTACTAAAAATTATAAATACACAGGGTGGGTAAAAAGTAGGTTTATGGTTGTATGTGAAAAAGAATTTATTCTCATATTTTTATTTATTATTGTATTATTTTCCATATGAACAACTGTAGACCTACTATTTCTCCACCCTGTATATTATAAAATGAATAATATAGAAATATATACATAATAGCCCTGGCTGGTATGGCTCTGTGGATTGAGTACTGGCCTGTGAACCAAAGGGTTGAGTACAGGCCTGGGTTGCAGGCCAGGTCCCCAGTATGGAGCAGGTGAGAAGCAACCACACATTGCTGCTTCTGTTCCTCTCTTTCTCCCTCTCTTCCCCTCTCTCTAAAAATAAATAAATAAAATCTTAAAAAAGAAATATATACATAATAGTAAAAATCTAAAAATTTATCAAAATGATTTTATAATAGAATCAAAGATTAATGAAATAAACAGTTACACATGAAAATATAATTAATTCAAAATAAACGGGAAGGACCAATTGCTTAGGAAATAATACTGTCTATCAAAATTTAACAAACATGTTTATATACATTGTTTTCAAACATTTTTTTAGCAGTCGATCCTATTTTTAAACTATACTTATATAGAGAATTCTATGTTATATATCAGATTGAAGATGCATCTTGTTGGTACATATATTAGTCTATTAGGGTTGCCATAACAAAATACCACAGACAGGGTGGCTTAAATAATAAATTTGTTTCTCATAGATCTGAAGGCCAGAATTACAGGAGCAAGGTGTCACAGGTTTAGTTTCTCCTGGGGCTCTCTCCTAGGTTTTCAGATGTCAAGTTTACTCTGTGTCCTTGCCTGGACTTTTTCTGTGCACATTCATCCCTGGTGTTTTTTTCCTCTTCCTAAAGGGACACTACTCACTGGATTAGGACTCCACCCTTATGGCCTCATTTAACCTTATTACCTCTTTACCCTATCTCCCAATACAGTCATATTGGAGGTTTGGGACTTCACAATGAATTTTGGGGGCATGAGGTAGGGCACAACTCACTGCATAACAGTAAACATTTTTTGTATGTTTAGATTTAAAACATTTACCTCAGCCCTGGCTGGTGTAGCTCAGTGGATTGAGCGCAGGCCTGTGAACCAAAGGATTGTGGTTCGATTCCCAGTCGGGGCACATGCCTGGGTTGCAGGTCAGTTCCCGGCAAGGGACACACCAGAGGCAACCATACATTGATGTTTCTCTCCCTCTCTTTCTCTCTCTCCTTCCCTTCCCCTCTAAAGATAAATAAATAAAATGTTTAAAAATTATTTAAAATATTTACCTCAAAGTTAGAGAAGAAGGAGGTTGCTATTATAAAGCAAAAAAATTTGAACTCAAGTATTACAGATGACAATTACCATTTAACCAAAGTTTGAATTCAATTAAATGATAAAGTTATTGGTGAAAATGAAAAATGTGTTTTTTATGGAAAAAAACATATAGACTTTTTGGCCAACACAATAAGTCCATATTTTTTTTTCCTTAAAACAAAAGACACATTTTTCATTTTCACCAATAACTATTGATTTGAATATATTGAGTATGTTGGCTATCTCCCACTATTGGCTTCTGGTGGGCAGAGGCCAGGGGTGCTGCTAAACATCTTCAAATATATAAGACAGCCCCATAGCAAAAGAATTATTTGGTCAAAATGTCAATGGTATGGAGAAACTTCACAAAACACTTTTGACATGTTCAATCAGTCACAGCACCTTCTCCATACACTGCACAATTTTTTTCTCTTGCATTATTACCTTTCTTGAAATAATAAAGTATAATATGCCAAAAATGTTGTTTATCTTCTTCCATCTTCAGTATTAAAGCAACTGCACAAAAATTCACCAGTTTTGAAAAGTTTTTTCTATATGCACACTGATATGATAGCTGTTGCAATACAATCTAACAAAATCATTTCAAATGAAGTTAAACACAGCTAAGCACTATGAGAGCCATCTGACAGGGAAAAACAAATGAACTTTTTGGCCAACCCAGTACATATATATGATATATACACATATAAAAGATAATTTAGAAACTTACATTTTTTCGAAACAAATAAACCCATGTTTGAGAACTATTTCAAAATCTAGTTAGTATTCTCAATATTATAATAAATATTTAGTCCAATTTCAGAAAATATGAAGCATCTGCTCAGTTATAATAGGTAGCTAGCTTATTTTATGTTTTTCACCAAGCTCTTTGAAAAATAAAAATCAGTCCTGAAACACATTGATCTCTAAAATATTTTAACAGCTTACCTTCAGCACAGAAAATAATTAGTAGAATATACATCAAATTAATACTAATTCATACACCTCTCCTACATTGTTTTCCATCCTGTGTTATTCTAGTGTGAATCATAGCTGCTTCGTTCCTCTTCTTTGCATTCATCTCATTGGTTTTCACTTCTATAGGCACTCGTTGGGGATAAGACACTGGCATTTTGGTTGATGGATGCTGAAATGTATACCAACATGAGTGTTCTGACCCCTTTTACTCCAGTTATTGATCGTGGGATACAGCTTCATAAAATGATTCGACTTATTACTCATGCACTCGGTGGAGAAGGCTATCTCAATTTTATGGGTAAGTATGAATTGAATACATAATCCAATCTATGTTTAAAATCTTAACTAATACTACATATGCATAAATTTTGTAGAATATCTTGATTTGGCTGTTTAGATTTAAAATATAAAATTATAACTTTATGCCTTTAATATGCTGTCATGTGTAAACTGCAAAAATTAAATTACTCTAAGACTAATACATAATGCAAAAGTAGTCTAATAGCTGGTATTTTACTTAATATTATTGACAAGTGGAATGAACTATTTTTAAAACTTAGAATTATTCTGAATTTAATTATTCTGGGTTCATTGCAGTGTTTGCAAATTAAACATAAGAAAGATATAATTGACATGTCATGTCCTATTATACTAATATTATTAGTTTTCTTTGAGGAAATTGGGTGCCAATGTATTTTATTATAAATGTGAATGACTGGCCTAGGGTATTATGATGGGTAAAAAAATATTTTAAAAAACAGAAAAAAATTAAGAGTATTCAAAAGTCATTGTCTGCAGTTTCTTGATTAAGAAAATATAGAAATCAACTGATACAATTTTCTGTTCTATTTGATTAACAATGACCATTTGAACATTTGAGCATTAGGAGATTTTGCAAGCATTTAGGCTAGAGAGAGGCAGAAAGATTGATAAACGCTTATGGGAGGCTGGCTGACTTTCTACAGTAAAAGCCTTAGTTCTTCAAATTAAGTCATTTCTTTCTGGATATTTTTATAAGGAATCTCAGATTGGACTTTTAAAAACTTCTGTTTTCAGTTTCTTGAGGAAATTCCATACCGATTTCCACAGTGGCTGCACCAGTCTGCAATCCCACCAATAGTGCACTAGGGTTCCCTTTTCTCCACAACCTTGTTCTTTGTTCATTTGTTTATGATGGCCATTCTGACCGGTGTAAAGTGGTATCTCATTGTGGTTTTAATTTGCATCTCTCTGATGCCTAGTAGACAACCATATTTGAACATCAAAAATAAATAAATAAATAAATAAATAAATAAATAGGAAAACTTCTATTTTTTGTTAGCTGAAAGTTAGAAAGCCAAGCCCAATAAACCATACAGTAAAATTTACCTGCATAACTATACCTTTGGGTGCATTCCTCTTCTCTCGGGATCATCAAAATGTGTTAATATTACTAACATTCCAGGAAATGCCCTTCCTGACCTGTGAGACTGCGTATGCCAGCCAAGCCCGAGACGAAATTCCCTGAGGGACTTAGCGGACATTGGATCCATAAGTAAAATCAGCCTCACTTCCTTAAAAAAAAACTCGTTTTCCCTGACTCAAGGAGCATCACTCCCAAATGTGACTATTCCAGTAAGGCCTTCGTTGCACAACCATTTTATTCAATTATGTTCTGATTAAAAAGGTGGAGTTATGAACCTGTGCAAATAACTGTGTCTCCATGTAAAGTGAGGAGACATTAGGGTTAGTGAGAAATTTTTAAACATTTTATTTTATTAATAAAAGCAGAGTTTTTAAAATCGGTCCAGTCTAAAGATAGTGTAAGAAAATAATGAAAAGGGCTACCTTATGTACTGGGAAACTACAACACTTTTCAAAACAGAACCAAACTAAAAACATTAAGACTTCTGAATTTCTGCAGTCAGTCCTATATAATTAATTCTTGAAGTTCACTGTCCCTGAAAATTCTAGAAATCCTGACTCAGTCGATTGCTTTAGTCTGAAAGTTGTAAAAAAGTATTAAATACGTGACTACCTTGATATAATTAAAACTCAGAAGCCTGTACCTAAGAGTAGAGAGTGTCAATAGTTTGAAGTGGCTAATGAGGTTCTTTTCCTGGGACTGTCCTCCTTTGCTGAGGACAGCTCTAGCCTGCAGCCTATACCAGAGCCTCCAGGCAAGCATCAAAGTAAAACAAAACTTTTTGCAGAGGACAGACTTAATTAATGTTGATAACTCAAAAGTAAGAAAGGGCTGATAAAAGCTCATAATGAGAACTACTTCCTGAGCCTTTGTCAGTATTTTCTGAGGGTGTAAATTGATCATGAGCAGCTAGGACACTGACAGATCTCCAGAACGTCATAAACTGTGTGAAATGTTTATATTAATATCACATTAACTGTATCTGTTCAACTGTACATGTTCAACCTGTATAGAGGCCAAACCCCTATTCTCTTTTGGAAACTCTTCTCATGGAACTTGCAATAGTAATACAATCAATAAACACATCTCTAGCATCTCTTTCTATAATGTCTGTAAATTGACCATGTTTGTGGTATCGAGTCTAATTTTGAGGTTATTCTTAGACATAGAACTCAGAGATCCCTTGAAATTTTATTCCTGCTTTTGTCCTTGAAGTAAATGGCTTCTCATATTTAACTTCAATATAGCACCTTTTTAAAAATTCCTTCTATCTCGGTATCTCAACATAAATCTTATAGTCCTCTAACTTTAAAATCTGTAATTTCCAGATGGCTCTAATTTCTGATTATTTTATGAAATTTAATATTTCCACATAAGTTAACATGACTTTAAATATCTATAGATATATTTTCCATTTTTCATTTCACCCATATATTTTCCATTTCACCCATGCTGTTTACTGGCTTTAATGGTGGCAGTGTCCTGCCTCTGACCTGGAAGGCTCACATGAATAGTCCCCAGTGGGTTTCCCCACTGATCACTTGGCTGGACCCAAACAAGTCTTCTGTCAGTTATGGAATGTACCAGCCTTCTCCTGCTCTGAACTCTGTACATGTTGCTGTTCTCACTCTTGGAATCCTTCTGTTTAAATAACCCCTCCCTTACTGACCAAACCCTTTACCTGCATGTCTCAGATCCTTCAGGAGGTCTTTCCTAAAGGCTCAAACTATGCTAGTTTTCCTATTATACATTTTTATAGTGCTGTATACTTACCTTTCGTGGCACTTAAGAAAATTACATTTCAAAAACTAATAAATGTATGATTCCCTTGATAAAATTAAAACTCTGAAAATAGAGGTCATCTGTGTATCTTCAGGAACTAGTAGCTACGAGCACAGTAATCCAGGATATTATAAGGTTTTTACATTTTTCTGAAAGAGGATATCAAATATATATAGAACATTACCTGTATGTAATATTTTAGCAGTTGTTCATTAGCTGCATTCACCAGTTGTAGTTTTAAGCAAAGTCATTTGTCTCAAGTGGCATATAAAAATTAATATTTTAAAAAATAAAATTAAGAAATTCTTCAGGACTGAGGATCAACCTGGTTGTTTACTCATGTTTTAGGCATTTTTAAACTTGTTAGCTGTCTGGAATTTTAATTTTATTTCCCTCTAATACAGGAAGAGTGAGGTAAAAAAAGTAAAATAATGACACATTCTTGTCATTTTTAATTAAACCATGTTTATGTAAATTTGCCAGGCATTTAAATATGGGTTCTCTTGTAAAAAATCATTAAGATAAATAATGAATTCTCTCAGAATGGTATCAGTTTGACTCGTTTTGTTTTTGTTATTGTTGTTGTTCTTTTTATTTGTATTATGTAGTTGGAGTTGTCCCCATTCCCCCCCCCCATTTTCATCTTATATACTGCTAATTTTGAGGGGTTTTTTTTTAATGTTCTACTCTAGTTCAAGCAGAGGAACATTTGCTATGAACTTTTTGATTTGCTAAGTTATGTTAATTGGTAATGAATAAATACATTTATCTTTCCTATTCTGTCATATAGTCATATAAAATATTCAAATATAGAAGAGGGAAGCAGGAATAGCTAAATTATTTTTTATATATTCATATTAGTCATTATAAGAGTATATACTTTCTAAAATATTTTCATAAGCTTCATCTTAATCTTCATAAAGTTTTTCTTTTGGTATACTATGCCTTAGTTCTAAAAAACCTTGGATGAAAGAAGAGTACAGATGTGTGCTAGGTGGATGGTACAAGGCTCATTTTGCTAAAACTGCAGCTAGGGGAGGTGAAGAGACATGCTAACTCTGTACAACTAGAAAATATAATAGCAGCTGGTTGATTGTCTTTTTCTTCTGATTTCCAGTTTGAGAAAATCAAGCAAAAATTATTCTTAGATCAATGTATAGATTAGCCATGAATATTAATAATTTTAATAATTAATGAATATATTTTAGGGAAAAGATAGAGCATGGGGTTAAGATAACTCTCTGAGCGCAAACCCAAGCTTTCTAACTGCGTGAACTGGGTAGGGTGCATCATCCTGGGGCCTTCATAAGCTCATTGGTAGAATGGAGTAGTGCCTGCCACAGAGGGTTGTTTTCAAAGTGGTATGATACTGTACGTATACAAGACTCAGAATATTGCCAGGCACAGAGGTCATATTAACTTTTAGTTATGTATAAGTTTAATTTTAAATTAAATTTACTATTGCATTTTTAATATCCATGGTTCCATTAAATATATGGTTCCTAAGTACTCATGTTCCAATTCGAAGTGTTTTTTACAATCTTGTCTGATGGTACATAGTTTAACAAAAAAGTTTCTTAAAATGTTTAATTTATTTCATCTTTACAATATTAGAAAGGTAACAATTATTTGTTAAAAATCAAGCAACATTTTCCCAGTTGATAATATTTGGAAGATTAAGTCATTTCTGTAGTCAGTCTCACTAATAGTAACTATTAGCATTTTTGTATTTAATTCATAGTGATCTTTATGGAATATTTCTTTGAAAACACCTTACTTAGCTTTCATGTATGAGGGATCTGAGAATTGCCTCAATTAGTTTTTATTTTATTCATTAGTATTTATTATGTATTGTATTATATGGTATCTGTGCATGAATCTCTGTAAGCATTGGATAAAACTTAGCATGTTTTTCTGACATACCTGAGCACAGAATTGAGAGGGGGGGGAGAGAGCGCGTGCGCGAGAAAATGAGCATGAGAATACAGATTGACTTAAGGCAAGTTCAATTTTAAAAGTTAGTAAGATATGTATCAATTAAATTATAATTTTAATATATTCATAACACATTCTAGAATGTGTTTTAACACAGTTTATAAAATTCCTTCATGCTTCAGACATTTATATGTATCTACTATATACAGAGTATTGCTAAGTGGTGGATAATCTAAAGCGAAAATAGTTCTGCCCTCAAGGTCTAAAAATTCAAAAGGAGATACAAACAAGTAAGCAGACAAGTACCTTTATGCTAGTACATGCACTAGATACAGTGATAGAGGTCAGCAGAGAATGCCATATCAATATGTAGAAACTAGGTTAGGAGCTTGCTGGTGAAATTTATGAGCTGCTTCAGCAACACTTAGAATAAAAAGGTATCACAGAGCAACACAATGAAGTCAGTAAAATTTTAAGGAGCAAGACTGAAGAAAGAGAGGGAGAGTAAAGTCAGTTGGGAATATTCAACTTCGAACAAAAGAAAAAACTGACACCTAAGGGAATTCTTCTAGAGATCATTCATGGGTTGGCAAGTTTCATGAAAAATGTGGTTTTTCAGCCACTTTAAAATATTATGAACTCTTCAGGGAGAAAAACCTGATACTGATGGTTAAATGACTTGTGTTTTATTTTATTTTTCTATTAAGATACTATAACTGAAAGGATACAGATTAGAAAAGTAAGATGTGCAATTGTTGATAATCTATATGGATGTGACTTTGCTATTTCTTACAATCATTGGTTGTTAAGAATGTTTAATTGATTGTTAACAATAAATATAAAATGAAAAACATCTGCTATATACATAGGGTGACCTCAGTGAATATATGTTAATTGGTAAAACACTTCAGAAAAGAAGAAAGTGAGGATAGGGATATATTTTGCCCAGTTACCTGGTGGTTTATCTGGTATCACAGAAATGTAACACTTTCATAACCCAGTCTGCTGAGACAGAAGGAGTGGTCACATGGCCTTATAATGTGACTCCCCAGGAATTGCTATAAAAAGATGTCGTCCAGCCAGCAAATGGGTGGCTGTGCCCAATGATCACAGTTACTAGGAAAAAATACTGATACTAATATGGCAGTATGAATTTCTATAATACCAAAATAATGTCATTGATGGTAGTTTTCATTAATGATTGCTTAGAATTATTGAAAAAGAGAAGAAATAAAGCAAAATAATGTATTGACAAAGTAGAATGTAATTTTAAGAATCAGCTATACAAACAAAATGATGAAAATTTAATCATTAGTTTGAAAAGGAAATAATAGTTTTTTATGTGAGTTTCAAAAATAAAGTACATTAAAATATCATTCATTTGCAAGTCTCCTTTTGTGAAAAATGCCCTGGCTTTTCAGAAAACTCCTCATAAGCCCATCCTAGGCTGGGCAATGGTGAGGAGATTGTTACACTGGACAACTGACCCTAAATACTTTATTATCTAATAGCATTAAAAGAGTCTTGTTAAACTATATATTTATATATATATATTTTGGGGGGGGGGTAAAGACTGCAGTCTTCTTATTGGGAGCTTGTTGCCAGCTTTGTTTCAAAGGAAGGTTTTTTTTTGTTTTGTTTTGTTTTCCTGCATTGATTTGACTTCAACTTCTTTAGTTTCATTATATATAGATAGAGACTCAAATGCAGAGTGCCCTGAATCACTTTAAATGCTGTCATGTTCATATTCCACTTGCTCAGAAAGCCTTTGAACTAGAGTAAGAATTATTCTTGCTATAGAAGCTTTGCTTTCTTGGTTGTCGTTTTCTTCTTCCTCTTGGGGATTATAGTGTTACAGAACATTTTCTAAATGAGTATACCTTTATTTGATTTGAAATTTTAATGCTGCATATAACTCTCTGGGTATGTCTCAAAACATAAATGATTTAAATTTCTCATTTAAAATATACTGAACTAGCAGCATTAAATCAACAAAACTAGCAATACTATAGTTTCAGTACTATAATACAGCACAGTGGTCAAAGAAATGGAAAACTCATGTTGTAATCATAAAACACATATATATTCCTCATGACATCATATTTTAATGCATAAACTGAACTGTCAGAAGTAATCTGGAATCAGTATGACGCAGTGATTTGTTTGCTCATTCGTTTATTTTGTTATTTAAGTTAAACTCATTTTTTCCATGTCAGTTTTTGGGTACAGGTACCAGTTGCTTATAAGTGGATCTGTGTGAAGACATACAAGTTTATGCTTGATAGGTTTTATGTTTTCAGTGAGATCATCATTTGAGAGGAAAGGAGTAAGGGGCATTTGAGAAAAAAAGCAGAAGCATGAAATAGGCATCTTCAGGTGTGAAAGTACTAGAGAACCATAGTATGATAACTAGATAATACTGAATGCTCTTTGAGATTTGTAATCAACACTATAAATTGAATCAGCCTTTTGGTTGTGTGACTTCTTTTCTAGAAGGCCATGGTTGATCAAGGGTCAGAGTTTTTCTAGGAATCTGTCAAAAAGAGGAAAAGATTTTTGAAAGTATGAGGAAATAACTGAGAGAACCAATAAATCACCGGTTATCAAAACTGCACATTGGAATGGCCTGAGGAGTTACAAAATGTACTAGAAATTGTGATTGAGTTGGTCTTGGTCATAGTGTGGGTTTGGGGATTTAAAAAATACATATTTCCAGGTGATTCTGAAGGGTAGGAAGTAAAGAGAGAATTCCAAGAGGATGTAAAAATAACAGGCAACTTCTCTGGTTACAGGACAGAAATTGAAGAGGGCACACAGTAGAAGGATGTAGGAGAAAGAGAAGGACAGTTGGGAAAGAAAGGCAGGCAGTATGTGGTAAGTCCAGCTGTTAGGGAGTGACCAGGAGGCTGGACTTGGACTACCCACCGCAAACAAGGCAAATAGGAATGGGGCTTCTCCTGGAGTTTCTTGCTTGGTATTGAGAAGCATTTTTCAAATATATTTTGATCAATAGATAAAATTTAAATCAGATACTTTATCTGCTTTTCTTATATTGTTTGCTGTATTTATAAACAAAGTAAAATGACAATAGAGAGCAAACTAATATTTTGTTTGCAGTGTGGGTCACCAACATGTGAACATATGTTGCACCACTTTCTTGTTTAGGAGCCTCATTACCATGACGCTGTTCTCGTTTCCGTGATGAGTGAAACCTGTGGAGATAGAGGCATAAGTACAAACTGACAGTTTTCTCTCGCATCAGTATTATGAAATTTCCATGACTGAATGTGAAGGATTTTCTCAATATGAGTATTGTATTTTGACATTTGAAATTCTGTGGAATGTTCCTTAATAAATGTGTTACATTCTCCCTAAAGTCACCGGGAAAATAGGGTGGATTTTGTCCTGAGTGTCAGTCTGCCCTTAGTGATAGCTACATTATACCTCAGTGTAAATGAGTGATCTTACTTCAGTCTTCCATCTGTGATTGTTTAGTGTCAAACCTGTAAATTTTTCTTTTTTTTTTTTCCTGATAGACGGGAATTAAATAAAAATTTAAGTGTCTTCCTGGAAAGGAAGAAGCTTAATTGCTGGAATTGAAGAAGTTGTAGGAAGACAAAACACATCCTCTGGAACAGTAGGAGTGCTAAGCTTTGGCATTTTCATTTAACTAGTTGAGGCAAGTTTACCGTATATATCATGACTAGTAGAAGTCTATAAAACTGAGCTGTGAAAAACTGCAGAATTCTCAATTGGAGCAGTTGTAAATGGCTTGAAGCCCTGTTAAAATTCTCAGAGACACAAATAGCATCTATTTTAAATGGCATAGACTTAACAGTAATAGCCCAGATTTGATTTACAGCCTCACTGAGGCTGTAACCGATTTTAACTGGCATTTCATGAGAACTTACCATGAGTATGACATTGTCCTAAGAGTTCAGGAAGTGCTGCTGTAATTACTGGGAGAGCTTTGAAGTACTAAAGCCAGAGCGCTGCACCAACCGTTCCAGCTAGAGCCATTGAGTGTGAGGCTCCAGCAGTGATGTTAGAAAGTCTCACCATGTGATTTTAATTTGCGGGGTTACACTACAGAGATCCACTGATGGAGAGAATGCAAATTGAAGGTTTGGGCCACAGACAGATCCAACAATGATGGGATCACTGGAACCTAGCTGATGGAATCTCCTATCCCTCTCCCCTCATGATTTAAATACTCTTGTCAGAACTGGAAATATTCTTTCAGCCAGGTGAATTTTCACAAAAGAACCTGCAAAACCTTGCTGATGTTTATAATCTGGGCTAAGAGTCACATTAGAGAAACTTCAGCTTAACCAATTAGACAATGTTTCTGATATAACTTATTCACATTTTTCTCTAACACTGACCAAGTTGAATATATCACTCTCTTTACAAATAGAAAAGGCTCTACTAATAATCTGGATGTTGAGGGAGGAAAAAGCAACTGAAACTATCTAATTCTTTAAGTGTTGGTCACAGGGTAAGATACTCGTATGGTCCTTGCTTTCGATCTTTTGGGGTATGTTTGTTTATCGGTGTGTGCAGAGTTAATGACTCCTGAATTGCCCCTTAGCTGGGCTGACCTCCTACTGAATTTCCAGAAAAAAAGATTTAAAGCAATAGAATGAGACCCAGTGCTGCTCCCCAATCTGCATTCAGCTATGCAAGGTCTACTGCTCTCTGGTGTCCTTGCCTCTAAGCCCTCTACACCAGAAATAGGAACTTTTCTCTCTTTGATTTATTTCTATAAAACTCTGTCAGAAAAGTAGACATATTAATCATTACTATTGGTTCAATTGTTTTGTTTTGTTTTGTTTTTATTACAGAGACTTGCCAGAAAAATAAAATTGTTTTTCTGTGCAGGGTGTGCTAACCAGTACAGAGTTATTCCTCTTGTGTTATATATGGATTTTAAACCAAATCCTACCAACTAGGGCACTGACCTTTCTCCTGGCAAAGTTGTATCACCATAAAGAAAGAAAATTGCCATGCACAGAAAGGCACTTGATTTTCTTTTCATCTCTATCTCTTCATCTTCATCTACTGTGGAGGCTTCACAGCAAATTTCTTAATCTAACGAACCCATGAATAGGTCTGGGTCTTAGAATAAATCCCAGTGAGAACACAGTTGTTGCTAAATTTAACATTTGAATTTTTTGATGTTAGGTTTTACACACACACAATTATATATACAGTGTGTGCATATACAATGTGTGCACATATCTATATATACTGTGTGCATATATAATATATATTTTATAAATTATGACATATGGACTCACTATCCACATAGCCCTGGATTAGAAGGAGACTCATTGTATACAAACCTCTCCAGCTCCATTGTTGAGCTATAGATGGTTGAATTTGTAGAATGGAGGTAATACATATTTTAACATTACTTAGAAATATAGAAATTTCATCCAAACGTATTTATTACTTTATTTCCTAGCATTTTGGAAGAACTCTAAAGCCTCATTCCCTAACTATGAGCTTCAGTCTCCCAAATAAGATTCTTCTAAATTCAGCATGTCAGCTAGGTCCGGGATCCTCTATCAAACTGATCATCTTTTTCTTTTTCTTAAAGCTTTTTTAAAAATGTGATTCTTTTTAGAGAGAGAGGAGAAAACATTGATATGTTGTTCCACTTTATTTATGCATTCATTGGTTGATTCTTGTATGTATGATTCTTGACGGGGGACTGAACACTCAATCTTGGCATATCAGGACGATGCTCTAACCAACTGAACTACCCCTTTAGGGCCAAATTGCTCATCTTCTTAAGGAGAAAAAAAAAATGATACTATCCTAGGAGATGTGACTAAAGATTAATTGATATACAATGAGCATTATTCCTAGCTCTGAATTTCTAATTTAATGTTACATCTTTAATTAAGCCTCTCTGATCTAATCCTAGAAACCCACCTGAGTCAAAACCTTACGTAAATGAGATGCCAGTAAATGAATGGCATTTATAGAATCCCCTCCCCACCACCTGTCTCATAGCATGAGTTTTCTCCATACTTCACAGTATTTCTGCTGTGGTGTTAGGCTCTTGATCATTTCTCATGTCACTACTTTTTTCTTGTGAAGTTTTACTATACAGTAAGTCTTATTACTTGACTTACACTCTCTTAGAACTTATCATAGTTTTCCACAGGCTACTGAAAACCTTCAGATCTTTCTTTAAATATGGACAATCTTGTTTTGCTAAAAGGATGTATGGTGGTATTCTTTAATCTTTTTTTATTGTTTGTGTACCAATATTTATTTGAAAGTTTGCTGTGTTTAAATTCTTGGCATTTATAATAAATTTTCATCTTACTAAAAAAACTGATTAGGAAGTTTATCTCGAAGGCTGCATGGCTGTCTCTTCCATTGTTATGCAAGTATGCTATAAAGATCCTTATAACTGTAGATGTAAAATGTGATTGGTTGTGTTTTGCCATAGCTGGTTAGCTATATGGCTGTCATCTCTTGGAATGTGGTATTGAGTACTCTAAACTCAAATATGCTACAAATTTAAAAGACTAATTTATCTTCTCTAAACTTTAGATCATTATCTGAGTCATTACCTCTCCACACCAAGCTTGCAAACCACCCCCCACCCAACAATCAGGAAAGTGTACTATATCATATACTAATATCAGTTAATAGTAGAAAGATAACTTCTAAATTCCCTAGAAAATATAGTAATCTTTTCACTAGAAAACCATAGTTTTTGCTTTGGGATTATATTTCCCGTGAGAGAAAATACAGATTATTAGGGTAACCTCTTAATTTGACACTTTCATCATAGTATTCTAACAATAGCTACAATATCTTGAACATTTACCCTGAGCAAGGGAGGACTGTGAATGCTTTACATAAATATCTCATTTAAACCTGAGTTGCAACCCTGAGAGATAAGAATTATTACCTTCACTTTACACATGAGAAAAATGGAAGTTTAAGTGACCTGTTTATACTGATACAGAAGCCAGAATTTGAACCCAGCATTACCTATTTCCAAAACACACTCATATGAATCAATATTATTATTTTACCTGAAATGATTGCTAAGATTGGCAGTGGTATTGGCAAATCTCTTTACAATAAATGTCTCCCTAGAGGAGAGGAAGCAAAGAGGAAAACAACAAATTAAATTTCATATTGTGTGGTAATCTGTGAAACAACTTAAAGGAGGAAGTAACTTATTTCAAAATTTTGAGTTTGTCTTACAAAGTGCCTGTTAGTCCTCTTTGCTTACTTCATTCTGTAGTTCAGCACCAGCAATTTGTAGGTGAGCTGGGCAACAAAGGAGAAGATCTAGCCATTAGCTCTAGCAGCACACTGTCCAGGGAAGAGAAGACAATGCCAGATAGATGTAAGTGTGTTAGATGATGAATGTCACTTTGAGATCTGCGTTGAGCACTGTGAGTAGGTGAAGGAAGATCAATGAACTGATACTCAGTGTAGGAAATGGTGGGCCATCAGGGAAAGCTTACTGGGGAAGGGGTGGTGAAGTTTAAAGTATCCCTTTCCTGTGTATCCTGATCCTCCATGAGCATCCCTCCCTAGAATGATGGCTGGACAAAGCTAAGGTGAAACAAAATGAGGGGTACATTACTTTAGAACACAAATAATGAGGAAGAAAGTTGAAGACAGAAGCAGAGGCCAGGTCATAGAAGGCTATTAAAGGGTTTTACAGGAGCTTGAAGTAGTCAGATGCACAGCTCAGATTTGTTACTCAACAAAAAATGTGAAAGATAGATTTGAAGGGAATAGTCACCTCAAACTAAATATATCCCTGAGCCCTGGCTGGTGTGGCTCAGTGGATTGAGTGCCAGCCTGCGAACCAAGGATCGTGGGTTCGATTCCCAGTCAGGGGCACATGCCTGCGTTGCAGGCCAGGTCCCCAACAGGGAGCACTCAAGAGGCAACCACACATTGATGTTTCTCTCCCTCTCCTTCTCCCTCCCTACCCCCCTCTAAAAATAAATAAAATATTTTTAAAATTTAAAAATAAATAAATAAATATAGCACTGCAAAATCTTCCACCACCTGCATTCTTTAAAATTTTAGTCCTAAATTATTTCTACACTATTTACATCAGTTAATAAATTGGATACATTCTCTGTGCATGGGTTCAAAGTCATTTACTTCATTTTTTAAAAGATTTTTCTGAAGATTGAAGTTTATGAAGAAAATAACATTGCCATTTTGCAGGATCATATAGGATCCCTTAGATTACTGACTCAAATCAAAAGATTTTTAATTGTTAATGCTGTCTAAGTTATGTAGTATAAAATAAAAATATATTATTTAGGTAAGTTGTTTGTACTGCATATATATATATTATATATATATATCCTAATTAATCAAATACTTGCATATTGTTTTTTTCCCATGTGGATCATATAAGAAATGTGTTTCTTTGAATGTGCAATTTGAATGAATCTCTCTGCCTTTTATTTCATAACTTAAAAATGATGCAAGTAGTTGATTCAAGCAGTTTTAAAAATATGAGATAGTACAGGTTCAGATTTCCCTGATATCTGAAAGTTGAGTGTTCCTATGAAACTTTATAAACTGAAATGGTAAAGCAAATAATCAATTGTCATTAATATGTATGGGAAATTGTGGAGCATTCCCAGACACAAAAAGTAACCCCTCAGAGTATACCAAATATGCTGTTATCTCCCATATCACACTCAGCATAGCATCCTTATGATCTCTTTTAAGTTTTTCTGATACCTGAGGACACATCTTGCTAACGGATGCACAAACGAAATCAATAGTAAGCACAGATGCTCACGGACACAAATCAAAGCTTTGGCAGCTTGATGCTGAGATGATGAGTGTAGTTCCTAGGGAAGGGTCTCCATGGTGCCACTCTCATTGCTCAAGGTGCACGCTGCCTCTTTAACAGCTCACTGCACAGCAAACACTGGACACTGTTTTCACTTTTTTACCTCTGTTTGTAAAATAGAGAATCCTATTCTGATTCAGTTTGCAAAAACAGGTACTAATGTAGGGCTTTCATAAAAGCAAAGTGGCATAACTAGAGATTTTAAGAAGTAGGGAATACCTATATAACTCATGTTGTTTAGTAAACATCATTTGCAAACTTTAATTTTGAATTTATAAAATGAATAACTTTTGGTACAACTGAAAAATGTACTATTTTCAAGAATTCTATTATATAGAAAAGAATTGCCCCTAAATTATCTTTCATGAAAACCTTTTCATCTAATTAAGTTGCTAAAGTAAGTGGTACCCATAGCATAAATTACAAATATAAAATAATAATTGTATAAATTTTAAAGCATGAACAGTTCATAAATATACTATAGAAATGCCTATAATATGATACCTTTCTTGCCTTTAAAATACATTTAGAAAACCTATTGACAATTAAAAAGCTTACACTGTTAACCTTAAACATATAAGTCAACTTTCAGTTTTTATACAGGAATTTTATAGCTTGGAAGAAACAACCCAGAACCAGCTTTCCAACTTGTTTGCACACTATTGTCTCACAAACATGATTGATAGGTGTTCAAGAGTCACCAACACACACACCACCACCACCATTCAGAGGTTTCACTTGGAGAGGTGCTGAGATGGCCATCTTGGGGTGAAAGGAAAAGATAACAAAAATAGAAGTTTGAGAACTGAGATAAGCCACCCCTTTTCAATTGTTTCATCATATGTACATTTTGTTTTGTTATAATGGGCCATGAGATAAAATTTCATGTTTACTTGATAACAAATGGATCAGGTAGCTGGTAAATGTATTATGGAGTTGTTACACTGAATTATTTTTATAGTCTCATCTGTCTACCACTGTAGTCAGCCTTAATAGAACCTTTGCACAAACAAGAAAACATTCAGATATTTTGGATTACTTTAATATATGTGTATAATTTAATAAAAATATTAATTATATTATGTGTTTAACAATTCATTTTACATTTTATATTTTCTTTTCCTTCCTTTTTCTTTATTATAATGTAAAATGCTCTGAACTTAAAAATATTTTTAAGATCAGCTTATTTTATGACAGTTTTGACTTTAAAATGGTAGCATGACATAAGAACTTAATTAGTACATGTTGAACAAATAAATATTTACAACCTTGGAACATTTTGAAAAACCCATTTATTGACTTTTAAAAGGCATTTTGATTACTAAAGCAAGAATATTCTGAAAGCTACGTGAACTAATGGGAATCAGTCTCTCTCTCTCCCCCCCATGCCTTGCTCTCTCCCTCTCCCTCTTCCTCTTCTCCCTCTCCCTTAATTAGGAAACTTTTAAATCCTATGTGTATTTGGGGTCGCCTATAGATTAGGCCATATAAATATTACCATAATAAATAAAAATAGTCAAATATGTTCTTTTGCTTGAAAAGTTGTAAAGAAGCTACTGTTAGGATATTTGTTAGTCAATCCCAACATTTCTGGAGCTAGACTTTCCTGGTAGTTCCTAAAGAGAGCATGATGGAACAAAATCCAGGGGACAGGGCAGTGATCACATGGACCAGAGAGGCTCCCTTTTTTTACTTTTTGAAGATGTGCACTCAAACAATTCCTTGATTAATCTGCTACAAACAGCATGTACTTCCTCTACACAGAACAAAATTTGTGCACCCATTTGCAGTAATGTGTATTTCTTCATTGTTTCAGAAACTTGTCTTATTCATACGTCATCAAAGTGGGTGACGTCACCACCTGTGGGAGTGAAAATAGTTAAGGGAGAGCAAAACAAATCATACATGTTACAGTAGTTGGTGCTATCCAGACAATGACAACATATAACACATGTGTAGCAGAGCTATAGCATTTAAATTTCACAGGGTACAAGCAACTATGGGAAAGAAAAAAAAAAAGTCTGAAAAGGCTCCTGAATGCATAGATGTAGTGAGGTGGCAGTGGGTGAGTGGAGGGCATGAGGGCAAAAAGACCAAGTGACAGTGTCACTTCTGGAGCTTCTACTTGGATGTTGCCCACTAGATTCTGTTTTTCTCAAAATTGTAACTCAAGGATAATCATTTCAGTTTTCTGGTTTGATATGTAGATTCTACTTTGAGGATACACAGATAAAATTTTCACCCTGGCTCGGCCATTTCCATGTAACTGAATAAATGTTCTATTGTGTAAAATAAAGCAAGGTCTTTGGCCTCATATTCTTCCTCACAGTGATATTGATGAGAGATCTTATTCTCTGGGAAAATATTTCCCAAGTAGCTGAAAATGAACAGACTTAACTTTTAAATATTTTGAAAGTGAAAAACAGTCTTCAGTGGCCGCTAGCCTACTTCCAACTTAGTTCTTTCATTCTTCTTTGCTTTTTTCTTCTTCCCTTGCCAATATATGCTGCCCCTGACTTAATGAGGGCAAGAGTTGCCTGAGCAAATATAACATCAAAGGCCAGACAGCTTAAGATAAAGAGCTGAAACTTTTAAATTCTAATTTTCTTTCTATGGACACCCATCATTTTTTGAGTAAAAGGCAAGGATATTCATTCATTTTTAATCAGTTGACTTAAAGGGTACATGTTTAAATTGGAAAATATTCTAATAATTTTATATTATGGTATGCATATTATGAAAATTATTTTCTTGAATAAAAATGTAATCATTATTCACATTAGCATTTAATATATTGAAATTCATTTGTGTAAGCAGTTTTGTTTTCTAAAATCATAGCTTCTATCCATGTGACCTTAGGTATACAAAAGCCTTGTTTCCTTCTGAGTCAGGAATATTTTTAAAGTGTTAACTTGTTTTGTCTGGGAAAGATTGCAAGAGGCAGATATAATTATTATAATTTACACATAGAAAAACAGAACTTTTGAATTTCTTTAAAGATTTTATTTATTTATTTTAGAGAAGGGAAGGAAAGGAGAAAGAGGGAGAGAAACATCAATGTGTGGTTGCCTCTCTTGCGCCCCCTACTGGGGATCTGGCCTGCCACCCAGGCATGTGCCCTAGACTGGGAATTGAACCAGCAACCCTTTGATTCATAGGCTCGCATTCAATTCGCTGAGCCATACCAGCCATGGCAGAATTTTTGAATTTTAGTAATTAGCAGAAAATTTGCTATTTTCTGACCACTGGTATATAATATTTTTTACCAGGTAGTATTCTTTCTGCAACTTGATCATATATTTTAGTTATAATTTGTTTTGTTTTTAAGTTGTGGTTAAATAAAACAATAAATGTCTCCTTTTATTGTGTGGCTAAACATACAATATCAACAGTAAGTATTGGACTGCAGATAGTTCTTTTCACCGTGATTTCAATATACCTATGTTTTAATTCTTTTGATAATTATAATAAAATTAGTAGGAAACAAATCTTAGAAAATATTTTAAAACTCTAAAATATTGCTAAAAATGCACATTTACAAATCGAGAAATAATTTACTGACCTATGAAGCCAATTACTTTTTTAATAATTTTTTTCTGTATTTTGCCAAGTTTCATCATGTGGTTACATGTGCTAGCCTTGCTTTCTCACTCTCTTCACTGCTCAGACCCTTGTAGGTTTCCTGCTACCCTCTCTACAGCCGTAAAACTCTGCTTCCCACAGGTCATCATTGACTTACTTGCAGGTCTCTGCACCCACTCCAAGACTCTTAACTACCTGGTTCAGTTTGACTTTCCTCATGTTTTCTTCCCTCCCTGCTTGGTTATATGAATCATGATTTTCCTGCTTCCTTCACAGTCTCCTTTTTCTCTTGTTTCTCCTACTGTGTACATATTCCACAGCTGCTGTCCCGGGGCTCTTTACTTTCTTCCCTACGCTTTATTTCCCAGAATGCTAGTCTACTTTTAGACTTTGGCCATCTCTCTAATGTAGGTAATTCCCAAATCAACATTTCTTAATGCAACCTTTTGATCTAAATGACAAACATAAAGTTTGAAGCTGGCTGCCTGAGATCTGTATTTGATATCTTGCTCCTTAAAAATTGCTGAATCCAAAATGGAAGTCATCCTCCTTACAAATCTTGATGCTGCTTAAAAATTATTTTTTGTCATCACCTCTACTCCAGCAATCAAGAGCTGATTCCAAGTCTTTCCAATTGCTCCTTCCACTTCGTTGTTTTTAATGCTTAGCCGATAACCACATCACAACAACCTTATTCCTCATGTCTTTTCTCCTACATACCTTCCCACATATTTTTCTATGTATGTTGCTTCCGTTTAGGCTTTTAAACTTTCTAAATAAAGCATTTTTGCTTGCATAATTTCACTTACTGCATGCAATGCAAAGTCAGTGTCCTTATTCTAATTTTCATTTTGAGACAGTGTAGCATAGTGGGTAAGGGTTCAGGTGTGAAGACAAGTCTGCCGAGGTCCTGATCCTGGGAGCTTTACTTCCTAACTGTACCATCTTTGACACTTTACTTAACCTTTCTGCGCCCCACCCTCACCATGTGAGAAATATCAATTTTATTGTACACTTGTAAGAATGAAAATATTTAGTGATGTTATGAGTTTGGAATGGCACTTTACATGTAACAAGTGTTTGATAAACTCTATTGTAAATCAGAGAAAGCTACTCAGCTTGCAGTTACATATTGCAAGTAAGAAACTTAGTCCTAAAATTCATGTTTTTTAATCTATATCCCATTTTTCTCTACGGTATGATATAATTTTGCCTATTTTATAATTTCTATAAAAGATATTATTTTATTTACTGAATACTGGACTAATTTATAGTCAGAAAATTACTTGAATGCATAAAATTGTGCAGCAGAATTTGCAGTTATGTAAATCAGTTAGTAGAGGCTACGTTCTTAGTATGTTTCCATTCTGGGTTCCCACTATTCCTAAAAAATGTTTTTTACCCTTTTTAATGGAACCCAGGAAAAACGTTAGAGTAAATATGTATATGTATTCCTGGATGCTGGCTTAGAATGTGTGCTAAGTTATGAATATTTAGATATTCATGAGTCTTGACATCTGTCACTTGGAATGTTAAAAGTTTCTTTTTTCCCAAAAAATACCTGGCACATTTAATGATTCTTTGTAAAGTTTCAAGAAGTTTGGGGAAAACTTTGACACATTTGTTTTATACATTCATGTACCAATTTGTGAGAGACCCAGGTAGCTATTGTGCCATAATTCTGGGTACTTACTTTAATCTTTTTTTAGCATAATTAGAGTCTCTTGAATATTTCTTTACTCTTTATGCAAGCTACAGTGTTTATTTCTGAATACCTTTCTTTATATTATTTAAAATTTAATACATCATCTTTACTTCAGATTAACTATTTAAAATATTATTTTATGATAATAATGTACTTCATACTGTTTCACTGTGTATTATGCACATAATTTCTAACCTGAAGAATGGAAGTTTACTTAGAAATTTGTCATACCACTATTTTTCTGTACAGTTACATTAAATTCAATTAATTGTGTATTTACACGTACAAAATATTTCACTATATAAGAGACACAAAACTGAAATGCTGCCCTTCCTACATAGTCAAAATCAAAGAACCAAACAAAGCCCTGTCTACACAGGAAGAAGAGGACACAGGTGAATATCTTCCTTTTGAGTCAGCTCTTTTGAAAGAAGCTTCACATAATTCTGCTATTATTTCACTGGACCAAACTTAGATACAGAGCTGTAAAAGGGAAGTTAGGAAATGTGTCTTTTCTTGAAAGCAATTTATCTTGCTAAAAATGTAACTTCACACAAAAAGAGAGAGATGTCTGACATAGATATGATATGTAAGCTGGTTGTTGAAGAATGAATAAGATTTTTTGGTGAGACAAATAGACTTTACAAGTCAAGTACTATAACTGGAGACAAGGTGTAGAAGCAGAAAACATGGACTATGATCATATTACTACGTGGCTTCTGGTGTGATTGAATCAAGGTCTGTATAGTTCCCAACATAAGCTCAAAAGAGAGCAAAGAAACTTTTCTTATCCAAGGATGAATGATAGTGATGAGTATTTCCAAATGGCATAGGGTAAAGAAGCTGTAGATGACAAAATTTCAACATAAAACTGATTAAATTTCTAATTGTATCACTTCACTTTTGTGATATTTTCTTTACCGAACTGTTCCTCTGATTTAGAATTTTAACTTTTATGGAAGTGCAGAGAAATTATTTAGCCTAAGGAAGACTTTATGGTTTATCTAGATGAAGGGTGGTAGTGGTGGTTGTTTATGTTATATCAAACTTCTCAAGGAGATTTGTGTGTGATACTTAAAATGCCATTATTTTAAAGACCTTAGAATGTTTATGTGAATTTTGGAGCCTCTTTTTTGATTGCCTTCAAAGCCAGTTAATAGGCTTATTCAGAACCTTCTCATTACATTTTTTTAAAATTTGAAATCATTATTACCCAGAGCAAAGGGAGACAATGAAGCATGCAAGTACGAATACTGAATACCTTTGACTTATTGAGGGAAGAGGTTTATAGTGTTTCCCACAAGCCATCATGCTGCTCTGCAACGGTTTTTGGCCTCTCTCTCTCTCTCTCTCTCTCTCTCTCTCTCTCTCTCTCTCTCTCTCTCTCTCTCTCTCTCTCTCGATACCGGTGGCCAGAGAGGAAGCAAGAACTGACAGCAGGAAGCAGACAAGGCTAACTAGCTGTTTCAGGGAACTTGGAGGGATGGAAGCATCATCCAAGGACAAACGGAAACTGGTTCTTTGATTAAGTTATAATCAGGTGAAGTCTCTACTAGGGGAGTTAGAGTTGCTGACTACAAAAAAAAGGCTGTGGGAGATTAAAACCTAGAAAAGCTGTAGCATGCTGCGCCTTGAAAGAGTCTTCCTTGTATTCTTACAGAAACACTCACCTAGCCTGGGAATTATATCGGGGTTGGATTAAACTGATGTCAGTGATGTAGTACAGATGATGAAAGTGAAGATTTTCTTTCCAATATTATTTCATGTGGTTACATGCCTCTCTTTTAAATGCCTGTGCTTAGCTCTTAAGAATAATTCATTAAGGAAATCCATTCATCTCTATTATGATGTATGTTTGATGTGAATGGCACCAGATGTTACCGGCAAAGTTAGACCTCAGTCCTGAGTAGGGCTAAGAAGGAATTCAGAGAAAGTTTATTTAAAAAGTCACAGAGGTACAAGAAGTGAACCAGCTGGACTGTACGGACTCAGGAAAAAGTTACTTTTTTGCACAAAAGACTTGCCTTGTGCAAAGAAAGAGAGAAGGAATGGCACAGGCATGATCTGGAGAGAGTGAGAGCGTGTGTTTCTCTTTCTCTTATGGGGTTTCACCTGTTTAACAAAGGCAGGGATTTTAGGGGAGGTCCGGGGGAGGATCTCAATAGAATATTCATCAGTTTTCCAGGTGTGATCTTTCAGTTCATGGTCTCTACTGATGGGTTGGTGCCAGGGGCCATTAGTCATTGCAGCTTGTCCTGACTTAGCCAGTGTCACTTAATCTGGTTTTGCGGCTTTTCTGGGCCTGGAGGTGAAACACAACTGAGGCCCAGATGTTATCTCTAGTTTGACCAAAACTCTGTGGCAT
Organism: Anoura caudifer; assembly: GCA_004027475.1. Taxonomy (NCBI): domain Eukaryota; kingdom Metazoa; phylum Chordata; class Mammalia; order Chiroptera; family Phyllostomidae; genus Anoura; species Anoura caudifer. The sequence goes on along the minus strand of PVKU01003886.1, from coordinate 134,000 downwards.
GTTCCTAAGATTATTTGAGGCAGGTCAGAACCTCATTGTCCTGAGGGTTTAATGCTTAAGGGAGTGGTCATGCGAGGGTTTGTATGGGAGTCCCATGAGGCTATTCTCTGCACAGCCCCCCCTTGTTCTTCCACTGTGGGGGTCTAAAAGCACATGACTAGCTGCATGCCAGGGAAGGAGAGGTCAGGGTAGGGTCTTAACTGCATGACCAGCAATTCTAAAAGATCAGGGAGTCTAAACCACATGACCAGGGGTACACTAGGGAAGGAAAAGTCACCCTAGAGTCTCAGTCCTACCATATAATACTTGTTTCCCCAGTTGCTAGGCACCCAGGGCTTTCCTTTTTCCAGACCCCTCAGGGCACAATCACTGCACCAGAACAGGACAGACCACAGAACCCCTCATTGTTATTGTTATCTTGTTCATTGTTAACTACCCTATACCCACTCCCATAAAAGAAGTGTGTGTCTATCCATTTTACTTTTTATTCAGTCTCAAAGATTTCCCTGCTTCCTTTTCTCCTGCCTCCCTAATCTATCACCAGAGGATTTCATGTTAATCCCCTTAAGCCTTTTCCTTTGATTCTAATGTAAAAAATAAGTGGTAAAACTGCCTTTTCCTAGAGCATTTTTTCATTCCAATTTGCTTCCTGGCAATTGTAAACCCATAAAAATTCTCTACAGGTTTGGACTTTTCGTAAATCAACATTTACTTGAAGGAAATTACCCTAATATTCCAAAAGTATGTTATTGTAGATGCAAAAAAGACAATGAGGAGGTTCGGTTAAGGTCAAGATTAACCTTTGCCAGAGAAGACATTGGCCTAGGACCCAACTACCTGCCTTGATTGGCTTTTGAATTTTAAATTTCAGACTGTCTTCTGTGGTTACACGAGGTGTCTGAGTTTGTGAGTCCACCATGCAGGCCTCCCCTGTGCTTGGCAGATTTAGTATGTGGCCCTTTTCTCGTCCACAATATCTAGTTCTTAAAAAATTGTGTTTGCATAATAAAAAATAATATCCATTTTCAACTGTCTCATTTGTTTTGTTCATTTTAGCCTTGGTTTTATTACACTTCTGTTACATATCTTAAATCAAAACTGTGCCAAAAATGGCATGTAGGTCAAAACACATAGCGACAGAAACTACAGTGGTACCTCGGTATTCGTCATTAATTTCTTCCAGATTTCATGACCAGTACCAAAACCAATGAGTACCGCATGATGAATCATTTTTTCTTGTGGGGCAGCATTGCGATTCATACAAGTTCTAGCAAGTGTGATGTGTCCCCAGCAAGTTCTGAGAATTGAAATATTTTCCTCTAATCAAAATATGGTAAATGCAGAGTTTGACAAGTTTTGAAGCCGAGGAGCACTAAGGCATGACTGTATTTGAAATCCTGCCTCCTCTTGGCATGACATTTAGAATAGGAAACACCTAAGGAGACATCATGTACTCTGAGGAATAGAGAACTGAAGTGCTTTATCTGCTGTCTTCAGATTTGCATCTTCTCCCTGATATTGGGAATATGCTTCTTTTCATCCATCGCCTATCTACCCCAAAGCGCTTTTGTGTGTTTATCTTATGGCCCTCATAAAAACCAGTTTTTCAATCAGTAAGGAAATATTTATTTATATTACTTCCTCTGCTTTTAACTGAGTATTCAAAACATAAGGTAGAACTTTCCATAAGTAATATGTAGCCTACTAAAGAAAGCAGATATAATTTCCTTCATGTCTTTCTTTCAATGCTTAATTAGTAAATTTTTGAGTGTATAGTATATGCCTGCTATTACATTAGGAAATAGGGATAATAGATGAAAATATAGGGTATCTATCCCCAACCTAAGAAAGAGATAGGCAAAAACAAAACAAACACAAAAGGTAGATCATTTAAATAATCATTTTAATAAGGGAAAATACGTATATGTATAAGCACCGAAGCCTGCCTGCAGGGGGTTACAAGTCCTCAAGGAGATTGTCATGGAGTAATGACAGAGTAGCAGAAATATAAAACACAAAGGGAGCATAGGTCACTAATAAATGTATTTTATTTGTACACTTGATAGTGGAATTGGAAATACACTCTTTTACATCTTTTTGTGGCTCTTTTATTATATTCCCTAAGGCCTGTACAGGTTTCTAGCTAATGTTCTAATTTGGTACCTAGTACCAGATAACAGTGAAAAGAATACTGACAGACAGACCTAAGTTTGAATACCAGCCTTGATATTTTATACCTACATGAACTTAGAAAGTTACATTACCTTCCTGATCTGTTATATGAAAGTGGGAATAATGTACCCTTCTCTATTGAAGGGTTGTTGTAACTATTATTTGATTCTTACACTCTGTGTATATAGGGTACTCTCAAAAAATTCCTATTGCTTTTATTGCTTTAATATAGTTTTATGAATATTTTTACTTCATTATTTAGAGTATTTTTCCATTTATTTGATTTAAATAAAAGAATTAAAAGTTATATAATTACCTCTCAATGTAATAGTGATAATTCTTTAGTATTTCAGATAAAACTGTTTTATAAGTGTGTCTACATTTATTCTACCAAATCTGTATGTAATATAAAATTAATTTGATTTTGTAATTATAGACATTGATAGTTAAAAGTATTTAGGTTTGTTTGTTTATTTTGTACAACCCTGTTATCAAATGCTTGACCTACACATTTACTTCACACATGATCTCGTGCCTTCCCAATGGGAGCTTCCCACCCAAAGCAATTCTAATCATGTAGATAAGTAAAGGGATTGAGGGTTTTGGCCAAGCTCCAAGCATAGTTCAAGTTGATTTTTTTTCCCCAAAGTGCCCAGGGCTCATTTTGCTAGTTCCTCAAGACTTTTTGTGCGTAATTCATCCAGGGGAATACTGGGGGGAGCAGCGCAGGAGAGTATTGACCAGCCTTGCCAGCGTAGCTCTAACCTTTGGTACCATTCCTGGTCCCCTTTGGCTAGCAAGAGGCATGGAAATGAGTCCTCAGGCATTTATTACAATACAGTTTTCAGTCCTTTGTCTTTACCCTGAGACATCACTGCCATTGCTCTCATTCTATTCATCAGTGTGCTCTCTGGTACTAAATCTATTATGGTACTTCAGGTTTTAATTCAACATGCTAGCATGTGTCACCATTGGCCATTGTTTCCTCTAGGAAGACTCCTCTGCTGGGGTCAGTCTCCCATCTTCCATCCGCTCCACTATGGTTTTCCAGTTTTCCTTCTCTCTCTCCGGCACTTCCTCCTCAGGCTACTTTCCAGGCTCCTCTCCTCTGCTCCACCTAGACAGGTTTTGTTCCCTTATAGTCTTTTTTTTCTGCTGCCCTTACCTACATATTCTCCCCTGGCAATTTCACCCACTCCTATGGCATCAATTACCCTGTACGTTTCTAAAGACCATGCACATGCCTAGAATGGGGAGATGTATTTTATTTCCTAACACCAAAGGTAACTTTCTAGGATTCTAGGACGGCATTCCTAAGACTGACTCTTTTCTTCTCCTTCTACATTAACACAGTTTCAGGTGTGTCCTCCCAGGCTTACTGTGCTGACATCTTAGAGTTTTGGATTTGCTCTTTATTTGGGGGGGGTCAGGTGGGGAGATACACTGATATTTTGTACTTTTCTCCTCTACTACTTTTTGTTTAAAGCTTACTGATCCTTTGAGATGTTTTTGGAGCTCTATCCTGTATGCCACCACATTAAGAAAATATGTATTTTTATAGTTATTTAATTCTGTTTCTCTATGAGGACAGGGATCATGAAGATAGACATTAAGCATGTTATCTGGTACACAGAAAACACTTGAATAGTTTTAAATTTTTAATCTTGTGGTATAATTGAGCATATGAAATAAGTCATGGAACTCAAAATATAATCTTCGACTTATACCCTTAAAAGGAGGAATGTGCTTGAGCGAGACTCCATGGAAGAACCAGACCAAAACATTTGATTGTTAAATAATCTTCAGTAGGAGGAATGGGCATTGGAAGTTTTTTGTGGGTTTGTTTTTTTTTTTTTTTTAGTATTCACACTAGGACTGTCATATACATATGACATATATAGGACTGTCATATATATATGTGTATATATACATACACACACATTTATACATATATATAAAGTATCCAGCCATGTACTATGAAAAATAGAGATATTTATTGAAGAAGATGCAAGATACAAGAAACATTGTACATAGGACAATGACCCCTCAATCCCCTTCACATAGTTCTTCCAGTCACTGTCAGCTACCCCATCATATTTTCCTAAATCTCATTGGCAGTCTGAAATCTCTTCCCTTTCAAACATGATTTTAGTTTTGGGAAAAGCCAGAAGTTGTAGGGTGCCAAATGTCAGGTTAGGGAGTCTGTGTCACCTGGATGATTTGATGTTTTGCCAAGAAACTCTGTATAAGACATGATGTATGAGCAGGCACATTGTCATAATGAAGCTGCCAATCACCTAATGCCCATAGCTGCGGCCTTCTGGATCGTCCAGATAGTTTTTGTAGAGGAATGTTCAAGCTTAACATAAAATTTGATGCCGATTCATTGCTCTATTCAATCAGTCATTTTGAATGTGACAGCTGCGTAGTAGATCTACTCACTGAATGGCATCTACCACCCCTATTGATTGTACAATGAAGTCGTCATTGTTCACGCATGCATATTCCAGTCCACTCTCCTTGGCTGCCAGGTTACTTCAGTGCCACCCAAACCATTATATTAGCAATGGTCAGACTTTTTCTGTACAGACCTCATATGTGTATTTAAAGTGTATACATAGATACACTTGATATCAGCAAATACTTAGCTTAAATCCACACACAGCATGGAGGCTGTAATAAACTTTGTGAATTAAAGCTGATATCAATATTATTTTATATTAGTTTCAGGTATACAGCATAGTTGTTAGACAATTATATCATTTGCAAAGTACCGAAAATTCTAGTACCCACCTGAAACCATACCTAGTTATTATACTATTATTAACTATATTATACTTTGCATTCCCATAACTATCTTGTGATTATAAATTTTTACTTCTAATCTCTTCACCTTTTCACCCCAGCTCCCCCAACATCTGGCAGACCTCAGTTTGTTCTCTGTAACTATGGGTCTGTTTTTGCTTTTGTTTGTTCATGTATTTTGTTTTTAAGATTCCTATATAAGTGAAAACACATTTTATTCATCTTTCTCTGTCTAACTTATTTCTGGGACCATCCATTTTGTCACACATGCTGAGATTCCATGTGTTTTGACTGAGCACTCTTCTGCTGTATACTTCGTCCTCTTTATCCTCTTGTCTATTGATGGGCACCTGAGTTGCTTCCATATCTGGGCTATTGTGATAATGCTGCAGTGAACATAAGGGTGTATGTATCTTTTCAAATTAGTGTTTTAAATTTCTTCTAACTTATACCCAGTAGTGGAATTGCTGGATCATAATGTAGATTGATTTTTTATTTTTTTGAAGAACTTTCGTACTGTTTTCCATAGTGGCTTCTCCAATTTGCATTCCCACCAACAGTGCATGAGGGCTCCCTTTCCTCCACGTTGTCACCAGCACTTGTTTGTTGACTTATTGATGATAGCCATTGAAACAGGTATAAGGCGATATCTCATCGTTGTTTTAATTTTCATCTCTCTGTTGATTAGTGATGTTTAACATCTTTTTACATGCCTATTAGCTATCAGTGTGTCCTCTTTTGATAAGTGTCTATTCGTGTCCTCTACTCATTTTTTAATTGTGTTTTTTGGGTTTTCTTGGTGTCGAGTTGTATGAGTTTTTTAAATAAATTTTGGATATTAACCCCTTATTGGATATATCATTGGCAAATATGTTCTCCCATTCAGTAGGTTGTTTTTTTCGCTTTGCTGATTGTTTCCTTTGGCATGTGAAAACCATTTGTTTGGTGTAGTCCCATTTGTTTAATTTTTCTTTGGTTTCCCATTTCTGAGGGAGGATATACCAGTAAAAAAATATTAGTAAGAGCAATGTCAGAAAGTTTACTTCTGTGTTTTCTGCTAGTTTAGACTTTAATGATGAGTCGTCAGTAGCACTGCTGAGTTTTGTTCTGCTTGCCTCAGCTAGTGTGCCACCCTTCATCTCTTCTTATGGATCTGATCTTTCTGTTTTACTTCTGTGCCTCAAAAGAGATGACATTAGACCTTTAACAGTTGTACAGGGAAACATCCAAACTGAGCAAATACTTAAGAGGACCCTGTTTGGTACAGCACACTGGAGTGTGCTGTGGAGGAGGAAAAAGAAACATTAGGTGTGGCCCTTGCCAGGAGCCATATTGATCAGCATCAGAAGTGGGATGGGGGTAGGGTGAGTGGCAAGTTTATTTTTCTATATAGGGAGATCACAGGCCCTGATTTTTTAAAAAATACTTCATGATATGCCCTGACTTTTGATGGATTGAGTACTAATGATGGACCTGAAAATGCCTTTATGTACTTTTTTTAAGGAGTCAGCCTTTAGTACACTTATGAGTATCATCTGAAGTTCATTTTCTTTTTAATTCTCATCAGGATTATACCTTTTATCTCATAAATATATAAACTTGGCATCAACATAGAATTACATAACATCCACAGCATGGAAGCTGTGATAGACTTTAATTAATTCCTAGGTAAAATTAGTATGCATTACAGTTCAGAAAAACAAAACACATAGACCCACTAATCAAAATGTTCAGATTAACAGAGCTGGGGCTTTTTTCATTAGTTGTATTGTCTCAAATTTCATCACCATACCAGCTGGCTTCTTGTCAATTTATAGTTTGGACCTTTACATCAAACAGCAAAAAATTAATTACAGGAAGAGAAATCCCAATAGGTATATTGTGCTTAGAGGTTTTTCACAATTAACCAGACATGAATAGTGCTATTTACAGAGGAAATGGGAAGGGAGAGAAGGAACTTAGTAGAATTTTCTAGAATCATTAATTAACTATAGCAATGTAGACATTTGCTTCCCTGTGTTAAAGTTGTTTAGCCAAAGCTTTTAGCCTTCTCACTTCTGGAAGCACTCACTTCTGTTACTATATTGAAGGCAGTGAGTCATGGCATAAACTGAATTTTCATGCAAAATGTCCCAAGTGACACCTCAAAAGATTACTATCCTCCCTTCCTTTTGAAATGAATAACATTCTATGCATTACATTAGTGATCATAATCATAATTTAACGAACAGAAAGATTATGCTTTCTGGGTAGTGCCAGGTTACCTGTATTGCATATTTTGTATTCGAAAGTATTATTGTCAAGTATCACAGTCCTTGCCTCTGTGTGCTAGAGTGAGTTTAAATGTGACTTTTCTAAGCCTCTTATCTGTTGAAGAAACCAGCCAAGGTTTTAAAAATGCCTTCCTCAATTTAGACTTCTCCTTTTTTTTTTTCTTTTTCATACAGCTTAGAAATTCTTACTTGTGACCCATGCCTATAGTTCCTAACATTTTAATACAGTGAGTGGTTCTTACCCTTTTTAAGACTCAGATGCTTGGAGAATCTGAAGAAAACCTTTATCCTCAGAATAATGCACAGATTGGCAGAGGAACAACATTTTGCGTAAAATATCAGGGAATTACTAGGAATGCATGAACCACAGGTTGTAGTCATTGAGGAATATATTCATAACCGTACTATGTATGCATGTATACATGACATATGTATATGTACATATATAGATAATTTAAAAGTAAACACACACATATAGTTTTATGTGCTTAAATTAAATGCTGATTTACCTCATGTGTTTACTATCCCATCAAGTTGTCCTCACTGACACAAATCAATTACCTTCTTTTCCATCACCTGAATAAATTTAGATTTCTTACCCTTCCTTATTTACAGCAGCCCTTAGTTATAAGCTTATTTGGGTGGCCATTTTTCACTGCACTGTCTCAAGTGCTGCCACATTCCTTAAGTAATTTGTAGACCATAGCTGAGAAGAGCATTCTTAACTTGCTTTAATGATAGTATTTTTCTTTGTTAGGTTTGTGAGCTGTGAGCTAGTGTAAGATAACTAACAGGCATTTTCCAGTTTTCACTGTTCAATCTGAGAATGGTTCACTATTATTCCAAGGTCACTTTGAAAGTCTGTCTGTGATTTGCTTCCATTTATTTTATGCTTGTGTTTACAGTTCTGAACCACATATGAAATTTAATGTTGCGTTTGTCTACATTAAAGTTAATTTGCCCTTTGTCAGCTCATTTACAGCAGAGATAACATTCGAAAGCCACTCTGTAGAATGTTCTGTCTGCAATCACTAATGTAATTTTTCTGTCTGTGTCTTTGTTGTAAGCAGCTTTCTGAATCTTTCAGTTCAAAAAGAAGATTCTTTAGGAAAAGGTTTTCCAGAAATCTAAGTCTTTAATAAAGATTAATAAACGATTCTCTAATAGAACAGGTTCTTTATCACATCTTGAGAAATTTTAATAGCTCTTTTTTCTAACTTAGAAATTCAGTTTTATATTCCACAGTATATTAGTACGCTTATTGGAGTGTTCTTTAAAGTAGTGTCTTTATACTTGTGAAGGATAAATGAAATGCAACTTAAAATACATACAAATCCTAAGTTGGATTATGATACCAAGTATTTTTCCTGCTTTCATCTTTTTCTTTATATTTTGCAAATGCTTAATTTGACCTCATGCAATATAATCTTTTCTTAATTGTTAATAATTTCTAGAAATATTATTGAAAAGATAAATGAATGTATAATCAGTTTACCTTAGAGGGCACTAAAATGAAATCTTAAATATAAATAATGAAAATACTTTTAAAGTAGTATCTTAAACATGTACATTAAAGAATATAATTAGGGTGTCTTTTGAACAATATTTTCAGTAACAATTTGATAACTTATGCCTGTATCTTCAAATATTTTGGAATGTTCAATACCTAAGAAATGTTTTTTCTTTGAATTATGCCTGCTGCTTACCTTTTAAAAATATTTTCAATTACAGTTTACATTCAATATTATTTTGTATTAGTTGCAGGTGTACAGCATATTGGTTAGATAATCATATGTTTTATAAAGTGCTTCCCCTGATATATTAGTACCCAACTGGCACCAGCAATAATTAGTACAGTGTTATTGACTATATTTCCTATGCTGTGCTTTATATGCCAATTCTATTTTACAACTTCTGATTTTACTTCTCAATCCCTTCATCTTTTTCACCCCGTCCTCCAACCCTCCTCCCCTTTGACAACTATCATTCTGTTCTCTGTATCTATGAGTCTGTTTCAATTTGTTAATCTGTTTTGTTCTTTAGATGCCACAGATAAGTGAAATCAGGTGGCATTTGTCTTTCTCTGGCTAACTGATTTCACTTGGCATAATATCCTCTAGGTCCATCCATGCTGTCACGAAGGGTATAAGGTTGCGTTCTTTTTCATGGCTGATTAGTATTCTATCATGCATAAAAGTAAACAGCACCATGCTGTTTACCTTTTGAACAGCTGTTTTCCTTAGTTTATGTTAAGGAAACATCAGACAGGTGTACAGAGATACATTTATAATACTGCTCATTTTTTATAATACTAAAATATTAGAACAAGCCAAAATGACTAGCATGAAAAGAATAAATGAAACTGCATTATATGTACATAATGAAATACCATCATGGAGTTGTATATTCATTGACATGGAAAATACTTAGATTAAAATTCAAAATAGCATATAAGTCTGTCTTTGTTCAAAACAACTTGTAGGTAGATAAATAGGTAGATAGGTAGGTAGGTAGGTATATAGATAGATAGATAGATAGATAGATAGATAGATATGGAGATATAGCTATTGCTATAGATATAAATGAAATAAATATATTTACCAAAAGAGAAACTGATGTCTTAGTCCACTTTAGCTTCTATAATGAAATGCTATAGATCAGGCAACTTATAAACAATAAAAATTTATTTCTCACAGTTTCTGGAGGTAGGAAGTCCAAGATCAGATTGTCATCATAGTTGAATGAGGGCCCTCTTCTGAGTCACAGACTTCTAGTCTATAGGGAACTCTGTGTAGTCTCTTATTTAGAAGAGCACTGTTCTCATGCCCTGGTCAGTGTGGCTGAGTTGGTTGGAGTATTGTCCCATGAACCAAAAGGTCTTAGGTTTGATTCCCCATCAGGGGCACATAAATAGGTTGTAGATTCAATCCCTAGTTGGGGCATGTATGGGAGGCAGCTATCAGTGTTTCTTTCTCTCTCTTTCTCTGTCTCTTCCTCTCTCTTTAAAAGTAACAATAACAACAACAAATGTCCTTGAGTGAGGGGGAAGAAAAAAAGCACCGAACCCATTCCTAAAGGCTCCAGCCTCATTACCTAAGCAACCCCCCCAACAGGTTCCACCTCCTAATACCATTGCATTGAAGATTAGGGTCTCAACCTAGGTATCTGAAGGGGTGGACAATAACATTCAGGCCATAACAAGTGGTCATTTGGTAAGATTTCAGCTGTATTATGAACCTATTTAGTTGTGATTGTTACTTTTTGGGTTTTATTTCTTTCTCAGGAAGAACACAGATTTTACATTGTTTTATTTTATTTTCTATTGTTGTTCAATTACAGTTATCCCAATTTTCCCCCCATTGCTGTCCATTGCTCTGCCCACCCCCACCCCCAACTCCCTCAGTCAATCCCCACCCTGTCGTCCATGTCCATGGGTCCTTTATATACGTTCCTTGACTAGACCCTTACCTTCTCTCCCCTGTTTTCTCTCTCCCCGCTCTCCTCTGGTTACTGTCCATTTGTTCCTTATTTCTATGTTTCTGGTTCTATTTTGCTTGTTTGTATTGCTTGTTTTGTTTATCAGGTTCCACTTATAGGTGAGATCATATGGTGTTTGTCTTTTGCTGCCTGGCTTATATCACTTAGCATAATGCTCTCCAGTTCCATCCATGCTCTTGTAAAGGGTAGGAGCTCCTTGTTTCTTTCTGCTGCATAGAATTCCATTGTGTAAATGTACCATAGATTTTTGATCCACTCATTTACTGATGGGCACTTAAGACTGTTTCTAGCACTTGGCTATTATAAATAACACTGCTATGAACATTAGGGTGCATAGGTTCTTTTGAACTGGTGTTTCAGGGTTGTTAGGGTGTAGTCCCAGCATTGGGATCACTGGATCAAAACACAATTCCATCTTTAGCTTTCTGAGGAAATTCCATACATGACTAATATTTGAGTCATGTATTGGGTCATGATCTTCTAATGATTTGCATGCCTTATCTAATGTAGTTATTATTTGTTACTTGCCAATTATTATTTATGCTATAGATTACAAAGATGTGAATCATCATGTGAAAATGTTAGAAATAAATGATAATGTAATTTCCCACTGGATCAGGTTTTGGATGGAGTCTAGAAACCTTGCAGCTGTATCCACTATATGTGAGTACCTAAGTAGCAGGAATTTACCTACTAATCAGATTATGAGATGGGTTATTATTTCCTCCAATAATTTCGCTCAAACTCACCATTCAGTTCTGTGCTAATGAAAAAAACAAAACAAGACTGTGCTAAGAGAGAAGCTAAACTATACAATGGAGAAAAATTTATGTTTTCACCTCATTAGTCTATCTGAGGCAGATGGAAAAGATGATAAGCAACAAAAATTATGACCTAGGGTCACACTTCTAAGGAGGTTGGAAGAATTAGGAGTAGAGGTGGCCCTTCAGTGCCAGTGTGTCCAGCCAGCTCCACTTTTAGAAAGTGCTGTACTGTTTTTTTAACTGTAATGTAATCACATGTATACTGTACAATATACACTATTATAATCTGTGTAATTACTATATATAGCATATGTCCTTCCACATATACACTATTATATGCACTGTATAATAGTATATATAACCCCATGAGAGCTTCTTCAGAGGTTTTATAGGATGAATATGTAGGGATAATGAAGGAAGAAAGTGGAGAGGGAATTCCTAATATAGCAACCTCATTTATGCTATCAATCTCTGTCTTGTAGCAAAATTATGTTCACTTTTAATTCTGCCTTTAAGTTCTAAATAGATAATTCAAAGGACATTGATAGTTGGCTTAGGGAGGGCCCGGCCAGATACCTCAGTTGGTTAGAGCATTGTCCCAATATGCCAAGGTTGTGGGTTTAGTACCTGGTGAGGGTACATACAAGAATCAACCAGTAAATGCATAAATCAGTGGAACAACAAATCAGTGTTTCTCCCTTTCTCTCTTCCTTTGTCTCTCCCTCTCTCCCCCTTCCTATTTCCCTTTCTGTAATGTCAATAAAAAAAAAGGACTTGGCTTAGGGAAATGTGTTTGTATTATTAAATACATAAATAAATATATCAGTGTAGAATTTTTTCACTTGAAAGAATAGAATAATATACCATGAAACCTAAGTGAAGAGTAGCCAAATTGCTGTCTTTCAAATTTATCCTGGTTACTTGTATGTCTGCTGCAGAGTAGGACTGGTCAGTTTTCCCCTCAGAATGATGGGAGCCAGAAATTTTAGCTTTATTATAATTCTTACCTATTGCCCTTCATGTCATTCTTTCCTGAACCACATCAGTAATGAGTGCGTGTGTAGCATAAAAGCTGCCATACCTTGAAAGCTTGTACCTGCCAGAACCTGATCCAAATGCCTCACTTACCTCACTTGAATCTTAAAAGAGCTTTTATGAAACTTATTATCTGCTTTTACAGTGGAAGAAACTGAGTACTGGGGAGAGAAAATTGCTGAAACTCATATCACTCATATAAGTGGCCTCGATGGAACTAAAAGCCATGTCTCTCTGACTTGGAAATCTGTGTTCACAGGCATCATGTTGTCTAACTATCCTTATTTAGACACAAATCTCTATGGGGTTATTCTTCAGGGTGTGGACTTTAGCCCTTCTTTCAGAATAGCACAGGGAAGCTGATGAAAATACGAATTCCTGCCAAAGACTCACCCCAAAGTTAGTGAATCAGAATCACTGGAGCACCAATGTTTTTAACAAGCTCTCTAAGAATCTGTTTCCTCTGAAGCATACTAATTAATTGCAAAACAGCTCTACACTGTCTTATTCCTACATGTAAGAAGTAATGGTATCACAAGTCCCTCCCTTTTTTGTGGGAGGGAAGGTAGCATTTGACTCTGACACCCTCCTTGACACTCTTCTTAGCCATTTGTGTTTTCTTCTGATGTTCCCTTTACTCTGCTAACCATTGTCCCCCTGTCCTCTCTGATCTGTCTTCCTTCTGTCTGCAGTTCTTCGGGTTGCTACCCATGGCCCTTTTTCCTTCTATGGCTGTGACTACTGTTTGTTGCCTTACAAGTCACTCTTGCCCCTCATCCCCAATTCTTTCCTGAATTTTAGTGCTTTATTTTTATCAGTGTTACTTTACTCTAAACCCATGGATGCCTGTCTATTCTTCAGGTCTTAAATTTGGCATGCCAAAGAATGAACTCATTATCTTCTCCCCACACACTTCCTCTGTCATCATTTCCCCCTATTACAGTCAGTGCTGTCACTACTCAGTCTTCTGAGCTCGAAACTTCAAAATTGTATTCATTCTTCCCTCACAACCTCCATTCAGCAGGCAATCATCAAATCCTGCTACTTCCACCTCAGAAATGCCATCTGAATCAATCATTCTTTTCTCCACTCTCATTGCTTGTTGTCATCTTACCTTATACTTTGGATTCCATATTAGACTTCTTACCATTCAACTATGCCCAATGTATCTGGTGTCTTTTCCACACTGCACCGAGATATTTTAATAATAAACATATTTGAAACTCTCATTCCCGTACTTAAAAAATAGCTGTTGGTTCCCTATCGCCTACCATGTAAAGTCCAAATTTCATGAGGCTTATTCTCAACTGACCTCATCCTGTCTGAACCACCTCTCCTTATTACAAACCCTATTTTATGGCTAAATCAAACTCCTTACTATATCTCACCTTCACACTCCATTGCATTGCATACGTCATTCCATTAGCTTGGGATTTCTGTCCACGTATAACAGACGGGTCATTCTTTGTGCTGTATTTCCATGGTACTTACTTCTGAGCAATATGGAAGAGTAATTATAAGTCAGGTTGTTAAAACCTGGCTGTCTTTGGTCATAGGCCCCACTACTTAATAATTCTTTGTGCCTCAGTTTTCTTACCTGTGAACTTGGAATGATAGTAGTTAAAAATGGAAAGAAATAAGTTATGTGTAATGCACATGCCTGACCCATAATATCCAGGCAATGAGTATTTGCTGCTGACTCTGCTATGGTAATCATGATGGCAGTGACATAACAGTCTTCCCCAGAAAAGGGTAAAGGAACTGCTCATTAATATTGGAGCCACCTCAGAGATCTGTGGCTGTAGCAAAATAAAAGTATTTTTGCCTTTAGAAAGCCTGGATCCAGTTTGTAGGATACTCTACTTTAGCAACCTCACAGAATTTCTAGTCTCTCTAACATTCTCCACTAGCGGAATCCCCACTACTACTTGGATGTACTGTATTCCCAAGACTGGCAGTGCCTCCATTATCAGTAAGGAATGTGCTCCACTGCAATTCTGGAGGTACCTCATTTTGCACTTGAATGGATGATGGAGCAAGCTATGCCGTGGGTACACCTTGGGCTGAGTGAATCCCTCTCCAGGCAGAGGCATGACTCCCTAAGTGTAACAGAGGGATATTCCTAAAGTAAATAGAGACCCATAGAGTCAGAAATCTGGTTCCTTTGCCTGTCATATATTGAGCTACATCATAAGAAATATTATTTAGGCTGAAATATTTAAATTTAGCAAAAATATCTGTAGACACTTCAATTTTTATAAATATATATGTTTGAATGTGGTTTTTAGTTTGATGACTATGGTCCTGAAAAGTGAAGCATAAATTGCAGTGTTTCTTAGCAGAGGATACTATTTAAAGAAACTCTACAATAATTATTTCAGATTACATGCTGGCTTATTAGTTTTTATTTATTGAATTATAAATATACCAGTTTCTTTAAAGTTGATCACACTTGTGTGACTACAGTACTTTCTAACTCAAAGGAAAAATTTGTCTTAGAAAATTGTAATGTTAAAGGGTTAAATGAGAATAAATTTTGTAAAGTAGTGTTGAATTTTTAGGGTAAAGAAGAAATCTAACTTGGGAAAAACAAAAGGAGCCAATCTATTAGACAACTGACATGTAAATTTAATTGTCATTTTTAAGTATGTTTCATTTATGGTTTTCATAGTTATAATAAGAAATACAGTTAAATGGATTCTCAAACAAATGTCCCATTTATACACACATGCATCTTGAAATTAAAGATACACATATCTTTATCTTGAAATTAAAGATACACATCTAATGGTAACACATGCATCTGAGAAAGAAAACGAGTAATAGGAGTGATGACTTGGGTTTCTTTAGCTCCAGAAGTTTACAGTATACTTGACCAATTTGATGAGGTAGAAAGAGCTTAGGATTTTAATCAGAAGTACTAATTTTCAATGGTTGCTTTTTCACTTACTACCTCAGCCAGGTTGAGCAAATCCCTTAACTGCCCATAGCTTTGGATTTCTCATCTGTGAAATGGATATAATAGAGTTTCTTTGAGGATCAAAAAATAATGTACATACAGAGGTATTGGAGATAACAAAGCATTCTACAGATTTCAGAGATTAAAGAAATAGAGATTTTAGAAATTACTCAGAGATTTCAGGGATTATTTCATAGGTGAAATAAGTACGAGAGAGATACCTGCTCTCAAAAATGGGAACACGTGGCCTTGCTAAAACCGCACCCTAGACTTCTGAGTCCAAATGTTGATCGGCCCTGTTTGTGCTAGACTACGCTGTTTCTGAACTATGGTTGTCCATCATTCCCAGGGCACAGCGGTATTAAATCATAACCTAAATTGATTATAAGGACTTTAAAACCATGTAATTATTGGGGATTCTTAGTCAGAAATGCTAACATTACTGGGCAGACTTTCTATTTGTTTCTTAATGCAGGTAACGAATTTGGGCATCCTGAATGGTTAGACTTCCCAAGAAAAGGAAATAACGAGAGTTACCATTATGCCAGAAGGCAGTTTCACTTAACTGATGATGATCTTCTTCGCTACAAGTTTCTAAATAACTTTGACAGGGATATGAATAACTTGGAAGAAAGATATGGTTGGCTTTCAGCTCCGCAGGTAAGTTCCTTACTCTGAATGTGTGTTCTAGTCACCAGTGTTGTATGTGCTTACAAAGGCAATCAATTTAAATTGATATGCAGGTCTTTTAAACAGCACTTTATTTTTAGTATCTAGTGCTCTGTAACATACTTCAGGGTGTCAAAACATGTCATTGAAGTCTCTCCAACAGATAATGAAAGTCTCTAACACAATGCCCTGCTTACTGTCCTATGCAGTTTGCTGTTGTTGTTTAAATTTAGTAATTTTTATCTCAGTTGGTTAAAAAATAACAAAAGCTCAGCATGGAATCCATTTTGGAAATTGCTGTGGAAGCATCTTAATTATTTTGACTTTTTCTTTATATAAATAATGATGCTGTCATAAACAAATTACTTTGACAACATGTAGATTTCTTTATTACTTTTTTTTCTTCCTTTACTGGTCTCTAATTTGTCATTTCAATAGATGCCATTATACCTGCATGCTGTTTTATATTTTTCATGAGCCAGACTCTCCTCTGGAATTAAAGTCTCAGTTTTCAATAAGTTTTCAAAAATGTAATTAACAGGTGCAAATTTTATACAGGCTTTTTTCCCCCTTGCAAAAATTAGCATATATTATCTGTTACTTATAATCCATTTACTTTTTAGTGGTGCAGTTTGAAATTACTGTTGATGCATTTTTACTTTGGTGTCTATTATTTTTTTTAATGGTTGAACAAAGGTCCTTATATATTCAGTAAGATTGGCTACATGACATGAATGCCCTACTCACATTTATTAGTAATTCTATTTCCAGAAGAGAGAGCAAAATGATGCTTCTTTTCAATAGGAACAATGTTGAATACCAAAAGGCATGCTGTTTACTAGTAGAGCCTTAGTTCCCACTTCCAAATTACTGAGAGCATTGCTGCTTGTATGCATGGAAGTGAGTCCTGGCAAATCTGGGAAGAGAATGATATTGAAAACCAGAGGCTTCTCACTACCTACAGGAAAACATAATATATAAAATAAGAAAGCGTGTAGCTGTTGTAAATTTTTGCAGACCTTCTCTTTTATTATATACATACACACACACGTATATATACAAATAATACATATATATGTACAAACACACACACTTGTATATGGGAGAGGACTTTATATTGCCATTGAATCTGACAAAGTTATACAATAATGCAAAGGTTTTAAGGTAACTGTAACTGCAGAAACCCAATAATAATAATGTCATGTTATATTTTGAAAAGTAATTTATATACATTATCTCATTAATCTGGAAGTAAAACAAAGGTCTTAAAGGAAATTCACCTATAAGTAGGTCTGATATATATCTATAGATATAGATATAGAGATATACATATACATATACATACTTATACATATAGATATGTCTATAGATATACAAATAGGTATGGATATATACATAGATACATATAGATATGTACATAGACATACATATGCATATAGATAGATAAATCTATACATGGGCATATATGTATAGATATAGATATATATTTAATAGATATATATATATACACAAACACTTTGCATATACCACAGGTTCTCTGTTCTTACTTAAAACCTGAGCCACAACACTAATCATCTGTGCTTTGTTTGAAGTTGGCTGATGACACTTTTATGCTCTTCAGCAGTTTATGCTGTTTAGTTTCTGAGACTGTCATTGGCTTAGAGTTGGAAAATTACAACATGTTCAAAAAGTACATTTCTCATTTTTGGCTTAGTAACTAACAAAGCTATTAGTAAAGACAAAAACAACTTTTTAATAAATAGTTTACTTTCATCAGCATCTAGGTATTATTTAAATGTAATATACCTGTGAATCCTTTCAGGCCTATGTGAGTGAGAAGCATGAAGACAATAAGGTCATCGCATTTGAGAGAGCAAATCTTCTTTTTATTTTCAACTTTCATCCAAGCAAAAGCTACACTGATTACCGAGTTGGAACGAAAGTGCCAGGAAAATATCCTTTTTGTTGCCAGTGAATATAACTATGTGCATCTTTTTTTTTTAATCCTAAAAATAAGGAAGACTAATGCTGATCTTGGTATCAATAGCTCAGTTTATCTGAAAAATGAGGGATTTGAAATAGTTGATTGATACGTCTTTGCTCAGCTCAGTAATACTGAATTAGGGTAAGTTTCATTCTGGCTCTTAAAAGTGTGATTCTAGACATTTAAAAAATATTTTGATCCAATATGCAAATATAGATGACAATTGTAGTTTTTCTTTATGAAAATATTTTGTAAGTTGCCTCTAAGGATTTTGTTCTTTTCCCTTCTCCACTGAGTGAGAGGGCAGGCAGTATGAGTAAAGAGAGTGTCCTTCCCTTTTCTCTTTCCTTTCTTCTGTCATGCAGGACATAGCTCACGTTCCTAAGTCTGAACTGCTAAAGAATCAGGGCAGGGAAGTGTGAGCAAGGAAAAGAGAGGGCAAAATGTTTTTTATATTGTCTATATTCATTTACTCATTCATTCATTTCCGATGCTTCCTGAGCACCTGTATGCCAACCATGGACTAAGTGCTGTAAATACAGGAATTGTCTTAACAAATACAGTTACTGCCCTCATGGAGCTTTGATAGAGATAGATAGAGATAAATAAAATATATATGTGTTAGTATAGATATAATATATAATATACATACATTTAATCCTCACCCAAGGATATCTTTTGCTTTTAGAGGGAGGGGAAAGGAGAGAGAGAGAAACACTGATATGAGAGAGAGACATTGATTGGTTGTCTCCCATACGTGCCCTGTATGGGGATTGAACCCACAACCTTTTGCTGTACCAGATGATGCTCCAACCAACTGAGCCACCCAGTCAGGGTCTCATGGAGCTTTTAAATTAATGAAGAAGAAAAAACTTAGTAATCATAAGTTGACAACTGTTACAAAAGAAAAAGTACAGTGTATTTTAAGAGATTATAACTCACTAAATCCATGAAAAAAATTCAGGAGCTAGCAACAAAGCAGCACAAATTGTTAAGTAGGCAGTAGACATTGTGTTCTTCTCCCCTGGAGCCCTAAAAATGATCAATGTCTGCCACCTGAGCAAGTGCCTACCTGACACCAACATGAAGTCCTGTGTGTCAGGGTCTCTGTCACTACAAGAAGATAAACCCCTGGTTCAAGTGTCTCTAACAGTAGAGAAAATGTATTTTCCATATAATAAAAGTCCCGAGGCTGTGTAACCCTCACATGGTGACAGTATCATTGCGTTCCCTGATTTATTCTGTCTTTCTCTTTTCAAACTTTCATGGTGTCAGCAGAGTCCGAAGCCTGACACCTGTTACAATTGCAAGGCAACAGCCCTGTTTCCAAATGTCACCTTCAACACAGCAGAAGGCAAATAGGTATTATTTCTGTGTCTTTTTCAAGAACGAAGTTGCTTTAGCAAATTTTCTTTTGAATTGTGTATGTACAAAGAGGTGGAAAAAGAAAATCAACGTGATAACATTATCTGCACTATAAAAATCTGTACTGTTAAAGGAAGCAAATGTTCTCACCCTCATCATTTCAGTGAAGAATGCAAACCAATACTAGACCTGTGGCAGCTCATACATGACCTTTCTCAGCTCCAAACTGCTAAAATAACACCCCCAAGATGAAATCCTTCTGTACCTAATAATGTAGTACAATCAAATTACAATCAAAATATAATCAAACCAAAATACATTTACAGAACTCTTGGAATCTACTACAGTCTTTTATAAGCACTGTTCTTAACCCTTAAGTGGGGGAGAAGAGATGTATAAAACCAAATGATTTGTAGGCATAATGCAATAAATGGGCAGAGAACAGGAATCTTCCAAGGGAGATCAGAGGACCAGGAAAGGAAACGAAAAATGGAATTGATTGATTGATTGATGATTTAAGCCTGATTGGGGTGGGAGAGAAAGGGAGAGCAAGATCGAGAAAGAGGGAAAGATTGATTTATTGGCTGATGCATTAATTAATGTAAAAGTTTTTAAGCCAGAACCTTCAGAAATGGATAAATTAAAGTAGAAAATGTTGAGAAAGGCCATGTCAGCTGTAGAAAAGCATAGATATCCTTAGATAATGGGCAACACAATGAATTAATTGGAGAGTGATGATCATAAAAAGAAACACTAGAAAGTAGCCTGAAAAGATAGATCAAGGTGACATAATAGAAGATTTCTATGACATATTAATTAGTTTAAGCTTTTTTCCATAGTTTTATAGAGAGTTGCTGAAGGTTTTGAGCTAGGGAGCTACTTGATAAGAATGTATGCTTTAGGAAAAGGCTCACATACCCAGTATATAGGAGAGTTTTCTTTAGGAGACAGATTGGAAGTACAGATATTAATTAGGAGAAATTGCAGTACATATAAAAGATAATTAGTGCATGAACTAAAGTAATGACAACAGAATACCAAGAGGTATGTAAAGGCTTTTCTTGTAGTGAAGAACTCAGCAATTGTTCATACATGGAATGTAGAAGAGAAAATACAAACTTTTACTTTAAACAGTTGGAGGAATGGAATGTTATTATTACTAAGTAGAGCAAAGCAAGGAGGAATGAATAGGGGAATAGAACATATGAGTTTAATTTAGGATCACTGACAAAGGAATTTCAGTAATTAGGTTTATAAGAAAAATCTTGGTTCTAAGCTACATTGATCTCCTATCTGAAATCTATGTCACTTTAATAAATACTATTAAATAAAACATATAGTAGAACCTACCCCAAAATTATTTTTATTTAGTGATACAAAGTTGTACTGTACCTGAAACTCTACTTTGGTTTTGGGAAAAAAACATAAATTGGATCTTCTGAAATTTAGTGATTTCTCTAAATGTCTATAGGCCCCTGTTATGCAGAAACTCTTTCCATTAATAAACACTAAATACTTCACCTTAGTGATCCCTTTCAGAAATGTACCCACTAAAATCTGTAATGATATAGACACCTTGGAAAGTTGGGCCATGTCTTCCTATAAATAGTAGTTGAAGCCTTGGTCATCTGTTGGATCTCTAGGAGAACCTCAAAAAAATATTGTTGGTTCTTTTCCTTCAGTGATTTTGTTTTCTAGGGATTTGTGTCCACAGGGACCTTATCTACTCTTGTAGCCTTTCTGATGCCTGTCTTTATGTCAACAACCTATTACTAATCCCCATATGTCACTGCTTCCTCTAGAGACATTTGCATTTTAATAGGTCTCTTTGAATACTCAAGAAGTATGCAAGACTTAATAGACTAAGATATCTAATGGAATAGTTTTGTTATAATGAGGATTTTTGTCCGAGGGGAGGGAAACAGGAGAGCATTTCCGCCATACTTCAGACCACATCTTCTGACTGGCTCTGTGTTTATCATGCCAGCTTAAACTCATTGATAGAACCCATAAAAATCTTCTGGCATTTATGATGTTCTATACTCCAGTGACCCAGTTCAGGGCAGATGTTTATAAATTCCTCCACATGTAATAACTATTTTAGAACAGTTTCCAGTTCTAGGAATCTCACTATTTCACAAGAAAAAAGTTCAATTTTTTTTAAGTTTTTATAAATATTTTCTTACATGTAAATGCATGTGTTCTGTACTTGGGCTAACTCCTGTTCTGCATGCCAGCTATACAAATCGGAAAGGCATTTAACATGCCCCTCACAGTACCACACCCTAGTCATTTTCCTTCCAGACCAACTACCTCCAGTTTCTTTTATAGAGTCTCTTGAAATTTTCCAGACCTCTTACCATCACGTCTCCCTTATCACAATACACCCATCACTGTTCACATTCCTCTTACCTTGTGTCCCCAGAGCGAACATCACAGTATTCCCAGGATGGCCTGGCAAGTGTGACACAGAGTGCCACACTGCTCCCTGCATGTGATACTGCTCTTTCATTAAAGTTCCGTCAGCTTTACTGGCCGTCATCACATTTGCTGTTCACATTGTATTTGCATTCAAATAAAAATCTTTAGTTTTTCTTTATATGTACTAGTGCTTCATTGCACTAGTGCTTCATTGTAGCTTTCCTATTCTTTATGCAGGTAATAATTTTAACCTAAAACCCCAAATTTAACATGAAACATGAAAAAACATACATTGTTTTTGCCTCTACCCTGTTGCTACAGAAGATAAAAGGGTACTCGAGTCAAATAGCTCTCTGTCGTTAATCTGTTATGATTGTACCATAAGCAGCCAATAAATCTATCCTTTCAGCTTCTCCTTGTTCTAAGCTTGGCTTTAATGCTATGTTTGCCTTAACATTTTACAAGTCTCATCTTTTTTTGGCCTTTCATCTTTCTGACTTTATTCTTATACCTTTAAACAACATTGTGGATAAACATTATGCAATCATTTTATATACAGAAATTACAAAAAAATATTAGGTTTCCTAGGTTGTGTCCTGACTTTACCAAAGTGGGTCTCTGCTGTTGGTATTTTCAACGACTGAGCCCGTGCATTGAATAGATTTTCACTGTAAAGAATCTGCACTGGCAAGATGGGATATATTAATGAAGTGAAGGAATTCATCAAATTTTTAATTCCCTGGAAAGCGGGATCTGGTGCCAGAACAAATTTAAAGTTTCTAAAGAAGTCATTTGAACTTCTGTCACTGTGAAATATAAACCTGCACTAGGAAACACATCTGAATTCTTGAGCAGTTTCTTTTTTTTTTTGAACCCGTATATCCTGTTTACCAAATAGGAAGGCATCATTTCTCACTCAAACCTGTGCAGAATAGGTGGTGTCTGTCTTCCCAAGGAACCGTTGTAAGGGGAGCTATTTTGGGGGTAATGCCAGTCAAGGTAGATGAAACACTTCAAGGATGCTTTGAACTATCACTTCGAAATAAGACAGTATATTTGGAAAGCTAAGAGGGAAGTCTGATTTTATCACTAAGGTTTGAAAGTGGTCTTCACAGTTACACCGAAAGGACATAGCATTGTTTCTGTAAAAAGAGTCTACGGCCATATTCTAGAAAATAAGCAGCAGCAGCAAAAATTCTTTAGCTCTGCACTGCCTCACATTGATCTTTTTAGCTGCTAATCTTCAGTGTGATAATCACCAGTGTTCTTGAATACAGTAGAGAGCAATGTGGGTCATGCAGAACTGAGATCTAAATATAATGGGTAAGTAAGCAGGTGATAAGTTTCATGCTTAGGATGATAACATATATTTTCCCGATGTGTTATATTTGCTTATGATTTCACATTGCTTAGCTGTAGAGAAAGAAACAATATGCCCTTTATATTATCAGAAACGTTGTATTCCTTCCCTCCTTTTCTTCACTTACATTATCAAATCAGCTTCAGATCAGAAGGAGAACTGCTAAGCATCCAAGACAAACTTTTCTTTCTCATTTATTCTCAATAGCACAAATGATGATGCCACATTTTGAGTGTTGTGGGGGAGAGTGTGGGTGTTAGGGGACCTCTTTTGAGTTCCTTCTGTTTATTAGCCATT
Organism: Anoura caudifer; assembly: GCA_004027475.1. Classification (NCBI taxonomy): domain Eukaryota; kingdom Metazoa; phylum Chordata; class Mammalia; order Chiroptera; family Phyllostomidae; genus Anoura; species Anoura caudifer. The sequence continues at coordinate 110,398 of PVKU01003886.1, read as the reverse complement.
TCCATTAAGTATCTAGTTTAAGTATTGCCCTATAAGCTAGGTTTTGTAGGCTCATGTGACAGATCAGTAAACTGAGGTCTTTCACTACCTACCTTTCCTCCAGCACGTGACTGACAAAGGTTGAGCAGTGTATTATAAAGCCTGTGTTCTTTCCACCATATGGTGCCTCTTCCTCTCTGTTCTTGTTTACCGATGTGTGGTTGGTAGTGGTAGCAGTGGAAGTATTACTGATGGAAATTTATTTCTGGAATGTTCAAAGTGATTTTGAAACAGTTCTGGGGAGATAGGTAGCAAGAGAAGATTATACACCCATTTCATGGTACCAGCAAGCTTCTCTGTCATCAGCTGCCTTCCCTCAGCACTCCACCATCACCCCTCACAAATTCTGCCCCAGAACTTCTTCCCTGTGACCCTTGTCAACATACTGTACAAGAAAAAAAAGCTAAAACTAAGGTCAATTATTGTGTTTACATTCTAGAGTGGAATATAAATGTGTCGTGGTGAGTATTCAAAGTTAAACTTCTCTGATGCATCACATCAATTTAGGTCAACTGTATAATATTCAAAGGAAACTTTAAGCCCTCACAGCTTATTTATAAGGTGTGCTTCTTGGTGTATACAGATTCACATCATTCTGAGGCATAAACACTAAAATAATTTTTTTAATTATTTGTCAGCATGCCATTGAGGTGGGGATAGAAATGATAGCAGCCCCTTTTCCAGTGGTGCATCAACAGCAGTGAAAGGTTAAGTGGAGCGACCACGAAGTGTGGCTTCTGAACAATGTGTGAGTCCAGGCCAAAAATATTTAAAGTTAAGGGAACAGATCACTAAACAGTTGTATCTGACCTGAGATTGTTGGAATATTTTCATTAAACTGCTGCAAGAAGTGCTTTTTAAAATGTAAATTTAGGTTCTGACATTTGCAACCTGTACACAGAGTTTTTAATGAGCAAATAAGGTCACTTGGATGATTCACTGGAGTGTGATTGCTGAAGGTAGGGATGTTGCTATGAGTTGCTTAGTTTATAGAAACCCTTGAAGCTTGGTTATATAACAAGCTTATTAAACCTGTGCTTTATGCAGCAAATGTGAACAAAGGACTTAATTCAGGACTAGCTAAATGATATATTCTGTCGAGATTTTATATGTAAAGGTTATTTCTTGACTAAAAAAAGTGGAGTATCTCAACTTAGGGTTCTAGTTTTCCAGGTTATGGACGTTTTGATTTAAAAAAATTAAAAATACAAGGTTTTCTGAAAAGACCTACAACAACGGCTTTGAACAGATGCAAGAATGTTTTTTTCTTGTGTTTCTCTGTGTGTGTGTCTGCTTCACTCTGTGCTGCGATTTAATGATTATGTTTTTTATGTGAACAGAGACTGTTAATTCTACTAACAATTTTGTATTTAATATAGGTCTTCCTTTTGTTTCTTTAGCTTCAAAATGATGTACACTCATTGCCTAGGTTAGCCTTCTTCAGTTTCAAGATGAGAGTAATATTTGTAAACATTACCTAGTGGTTGTTCTGACCATTTTTCATTGTTAAACACAGTTCAAAACAATCCTGTAATTTAATGGTAATGACAGATGCATACCCCCACCTCCATTGGCGATAAAGAGCTTATGATTTAGTGTCATTTTTCTACTCATGAATTTGAGATGAATCACAAAGAAAAACATTTTGCATGATTAAAATATTTCAACTGCTGTAACACTTTTAGATTGGCTTAATATATATTCATAAAACTATAAGCAGTAATGAATAATGAGCAAGCCCTTACTACAAACAAATGGTTTTAGTTTTTTGTGGGTTTTTTTTTTTTACTTTGTTTTGTTTTGTCTGAATAGCCGAGTGCTATTCAGTGTTCACTGCTCTGAGCTTTGCTTCATAGCCCAGTTGTGCAGTGACGGTCTCCTTTGGTTACAGAAATTCATCTAACAGTAGCTCAGTCAAGATTTCTGTCCTCTGTTTCTTGTCCTTCTGTGCAAAAAAAGAAATCAGACACATTATTATATCTTTGAAAATAGTACATAATCATTTTATAATTGTAGCACTAATGGAAAAAACATTTATGCTAAAAGAGCTACCATTTATTACAAACTTACTGTATGCCTTGTACCTCTACTTGACACTCTTTATCTCCTTGAGTAAATCTTTTCCTTTCCTAGGGAACAGCATTGCAAATATGGAAGAAAAAAATCTGCAATAAAATCACTGGCCTAAAAAATTTCACATCTAACCTTTCTTTGAAAAATAGTCCTTTATTCAACCAGTTCAAAACAGATGGTTTTCTTCTATTTTAAAAAATAAATCTAGTTGTCATCTTGGTATCTTAAGCCAGTGTTTTTTTAAACTAGAGAATACTGTGTCTAAAATAAATTTCTAATATTGAAAGTTAAATTAACTTTTCCTTCTGGATCTCAGTAGACATTAGCCTTTTTTTCCCAGTAAATATATCTGCCTAACAGAAAGCTGCTTAGATCTTCTGTAAGTGAGAAATTTCATTTTCATCATTTTCTGTTAAGCTGTTCTTACTCAAACCCCACAGGGTCAAGCTGAGTGGTCACATTTCATTTATTTGTGCAAAGAACACCTGAATAGCCCAGAAGATTTCTTAAAATTAAGCCATAATGTAATTATTACTGGCCCACTATAATAATTTAAGGGCTGCCAACAATATGTGGATGCTACACCCAAAAGAAGAGTGTGTTTTTCCAGAGAAAAGTGGGAAAAGTAGAGCCACGAACAGTGTGTTCTTGAACACAGTGGCTTCAGTATAACCAAGTGTGAGAATCATCTCTAATTCTATTAATGTATTTATTGGTCTAATGATGAAAATGTATAACTTTTTATTGAAAATTATGTGAAATTTATTTGTGTAATTAATTATATTACACACATGTGCGCACGTGTATGCACACAAACACACACACCTGCAACCTTTGCTTTACAATTGCTAGTATCCTTTTGCCATACAAGATGCTAGTTTAGAGCTTTCTCATTCAGCTTTCAGAAGCACGGACTGAGTCCTATAGTGGTATGATTTCCTACTTGGTCTTAAAAGTTCAAAGAAAAAGATGAATATACATTAAACTTTTGATATTCCTAATAACTATGATCTCCAATAGAAAAAAAAGAGGATGTGTCTACTATCAAGGCCAAAACAGTAAGATTTGAGTTTAATTATTTTAATGTTCATATACTTGGCATTTTTTATCTGGCAGGTATTCGTAAAGTGGTAGAAAATACTATATCTGTGTGCATATCCTAGTCCTGACAAATTGCATACACACAAACACACACACACACGATTTTGACATTTCATTTTGATACTCTATGAAAAGTTCAGCCTTCTGTCCAAAGAAAACTGGCCAGTCAAGTTGATATTGTAAGCTGTTAAGTACATGCTTACGTTAGTAAACACATAATCATTTATGCACTTCAATTAAAAATTATATAAAATATCTTTTTCCAAGTTTCAAACCGGTAAGAATTATTCCTGAGAATTAATTGCTTCAAACTGACATGCATTTGTTTAATGATTGGGACTTCTCCAAACAGAAGGAAAATATATATAGATTTTTTAATTTAATTATTTTTATAGAGGAGAAGGGAGGGAGAAGGAGAGGGAGAGAAATATCGAAGTGTGGTTGCCTCTCCAGCATATTCCACCAGGGATCTGATCTGCAACCCAGGCATGTGCCCTGACTGGGAATTGAACCAGCAACCCTTTGGTTCACAGTCCAGTACTCAATCCACTGAGCCACACCAGCCAGGATATTTTAAAATTTCAAGTTAAAACTTATAGTGAAATGGGATTGTGTCAGAATTTTTTTAATTGTTGTTCACTTATAGTTGTCCCACAAATATGAAAATTTAACACCATCAAGAGAGGGAAGAAAATCAAAGCTCTTTTTTATGGCAAAGCCATAAAAAAATTCAACATTTCTTAACATTTAAGACATCATGCATAGATAAAAATCCAAGGAGGATAGTATAATAGGAAAATAATGAAAACCCACTCAATAAGTATGACTAATACAATTTATAGTATGTTAAAAGTTGATAATGCTATGGGAAAAAAATCAGGACAAGTGAGAGTGTGGGGAGGTATTTAATTTCCAGTTAGTGTGTTCATACTAGTCTTCTTAATCATTTCAGAAGCTTGAGCAGCAACAACTTAAAATTCAAAAAGTGTCAGTCCTCACATAGTTCAATGTACCATCCAATTAAGCTCTAATGTTAAAATTTTTATGTAAGAGGGAAAGTGTTCAGATTCTAGTGAGAACAAATACATGGGAGTAAGGAATGTGAAAAAAGTCATCAAGGAAGAAGAGGCCAAGTTGGGCGGAAAAAGGAAACTAGAGAATAAATAGATTCGCTTTTATATTTTTCATCACTTAAGACAGCAGTTTAAATGGTCCAGGGTCTATAATAATAATAATACAAATAGCAGCTAATAGTTAGGGAATTTTTTCAGTGGTAGACCCTGTTTTAAGCACTTGATGCACATTGCCTCAATTAACCCTCACAGTTCTCTGACGTGGTACCTCTGTTTTACCAACAAGGAACTGAACCTCTGTGAAGTTCACTAACTTGTTTGGAGGCACACAGCTGATAATTGGCAGAACTGGGATTAGAATGTGGTTGTTGGACCCCAAAGCCCATGGATGCTCCCACCATATTTTACTCTTGTAGAGTGTTTTGTCCTATCTCTGTCTGTCTGCAGGAAGTGGTTTAGGGATGCTTACCTCCCATAATTGTCATTATTTTTCAGACTTCGAAGTTTCCAATTATTTTCCCATTTGTACACATTGCAGTAGACTCCACTGAAAGCTGTATTCCAGTAAGTTTGAGGAAAGATGCTTCTTTATAGCCTACGTCAAAATTATTTTGAGTTCAAAGCACAGTGTTTGCCTAAAAGTGATAGTTGAGTCTGCACTGTTGAAATCATTTTGATGAAAAAGCATGTGGTTAAAAGTTAAATAAAAATCTGTCATTTTTTTATTTTACAGTTCTAAATAATTGCTATTACTTCATCAAATAATTTAATTTACAAGTTCTTCAGGTAATCTTTAATGACACAGAGCAACTATTTTTGAGGCACATTAGGTTAAACTGTGGGTATAATTTTCATTTATTATTCTTTCTTGAATTATTGAGAAAAAGTGACATTTTTTTTAAAAATTAAGTTATGTAATCTTCTAGGACAAAGAAAAGTTCCTAATTAGGTTAAAATATTCTGTAAAGAAGTTAGAATATATTTTCTGTTTGCACAGAAAAATATGTAGCACTCAATATTTTGTTATCATCATTCAATTTACTATTTACTGTTGTGTGTCATTAAGCATGCCTAAGAATAAACAAATAATTTTCATGAAAATGCATTTGAAAAGGCATAGCAATCCAGTAATTAATGTGGTAGATAATGATATTCCATTCCTTCATTCTTTGAGTTTGTTTTATTGCTATTGTGCATTGTATAGTTTTTAAAAATTTATAGCCATGGAAGTAAACTTGCAGGAATTGGAATTAATGTTTTTGTGTCTATTTTATTTTTAAATAATATAGTATTAGGGAATTTTTTTAAACTAAAATCAAGGAGTGAAAAAAATTAAATGGATATTTTCCCTGAAAGTAACAGTAATAAATGCCACATTACAATTGTTTTGAAAAATAACTAAAATATCAGAACTCATTTGCAGTGAATTGCTAAGTTATCATGTATTCTAGATCACAGAAAGGTGGAGATGCCTAAATCTCACATACCGCCCCCCCCACCTCACACTACCACAGGCACACGTTTCTGAAATGTACAACAGCACCTCACACGTCTCTGGTACTCCTATGTTTGGAAAGAGACCAGAGAGCACAACTAAATATAAGCTAGGCATAATTTAGCCTTATTTATTTTTTAAAGGGACAAACATATTTGAAATGCTATACAGTCATAACCCAAAGTTTTGTGGATTGTCATGGCCAATACAGAAAATTTGGCGTGTGAAAGATGAAAAGGGAAGGGCTGCACTAGAACACGGGGACAGCCCTGTGCTGGTAGTTACTTGTACATTGTTGCAAACAAGGCTCTCCTTGCTCTTCAGCACCTGTTCTTAGTCTACCAGATGTTTATTCCAAGTTGCTTAGAATTTCATATCTAAAGTTTTCTGCCTTTGATATAGATTCTTTCTTTCACAATTACTTAGCTCCTAGAAGTTACTGCAATCGTAATAACATGGGTGGGATGATGAAAGACTCAGATCTGAAAATAGCATACCAGTTTCTTATATATAACCTTTTGACCTCCTGTACCCATTCAGCCCACCCCCAAACCCTGCCAGCCACCAATTTGTTCTCTTTACAATGATCTTGGTTTCTTGTTTTGTTTCTAAATATTTAAACAGTTTTAAATGCTATCCAAATGAATAGAGATTTAATTGATTCTTTTGGAAAAAAATCTCTATAACAAAATTCCATCATTTTTCCCTGCTATATTTTCCCAAATTGAGCAAGGTAAATATTTTGGACCAATATTTTGTATTCACTAGTTTCATATTCAAAAGTTCTCTAATGTACACTTTTTTTTTACCACATTTTAACATGTCTTCATTTGGGATTTATCTTACCATGATTCCAGTGATTGCTCTGATAGTGGGTTTTTCCTTTATATATATATATTTCATCTTAAAATTGATGATGTCTTACATCTGAAGACACATGGTGATTAACCAGCTTTGCCATCTTCATGGTCATCATAGTCACTGGAGAAACCCTTTCATTGTCACTCATTTTGAAACCTCAGGGATAGTACCTTATAATTTTTCTTAGCTTCATCAGTGGGAGTGCAGTGAAGTGAGCTTAGTGCAGAATGATATAAATGATAGTACTTCTTACATCAAAATCCTTATACTTTGAACAGACACTTTATCAAGTGGCTGAGCAAACACAGCAGCTTTTGAAGTATTTGAAGAGCCATTGAATTTAAGAGTCTTCATGCCTTCACTGTTCTTTACTCTTATTAGTATAGGTCCTCAGAACATGGCTCTTCCTTGGTTCAAATTTAAGGACTTAGATCATAAAATCATGCTTAAAACATCTTACCTACTTCAACCTGTTGATAGGTATATCAAATACTTAGGAAGCTCTTGAATATACAATAAGAAGAAATCATAATATTTTAAAATGACAGTCAAATGGGTAGAGACCTATTGGATCTCCTTTTTAAAAATCTCCTTAAAATAATTCTATCATTTTATTATTCATTCCCTACTATATTTTCCCAGGATGAACAAAGAAAATTTTTGCTCCAGTATTTTGTATTCACTCAATAAAATGACCAAATGAACCTAATGAACAAAAAACAGATGTGGAACAAATACAATAAACTTCATAGATATTCAGACTGCATAGAATTCAATCCTTTTAATGCCAGTCTTTTAAATTTTATTAGGTGAATCATTTAGATGAGTGTTATTTTATCTGCTTTTCTTCTTCTTATTTTTGTTATCATGTAATGTTCGTTATGGCCTCTTTATTATTCCATCTCAACTCTAGAATTAAACAGGAAACTTCACCTGAAAACACTTTGCCTTATTCTCTGCATAAAATAGCTGTCCCCTGTGGAGAGCAATGTGATCTGATCTATATTTGACTTATGTGTATATTCCAGCTCTTCCACTTTTGTTTCCCCAAATTGAGCATCAGCATCCTTACCACTGAATACGCTCAGTTGCACATCCCAAATCTCACTGACACCTATGTCTCTCCATCTGCACTATGCGAGTTTACCCATATTACTACTATCCATTGACCATTGTTAGGCTACTGGCTGGTTTCCCTTCTATTGTACCCCTGACCTACAGGTTAATTTTCTTAACTGTCATAGCCTTTATCACAAATTGTAGATATTGTCAGACTTAATTTCCAAAATAAATCTTAACTAACTAGCGCCATCTTCAAAACTCTATGTACATATGGTCAATCCTACCTTCCCTCTTATCTCTACCTCTTGTTGAATATTGCTTTCTGCTTTATTTAGATATATGTTGTGTATGTCTAATTTCTCCTTGTAGGCTGTAAGTTGCATGTAAACTAAGGCCATATCTGAGTCATTTTATTAATCATGCACAGTGCCTTTCTCTTTAGTAAGTGAATAGGGGAGTAAAGATAGTGTATTCTACTCAAGTATAAAAGGTCATGTAATTTGAGCTGTCTTGGTGAATCAGAATTGTCATCCTGAGTATCAGTTGCAAAGAGGTATGCAAGCTGCTCGGAGAAGGCACTCTGCTAGGTGGAGGGAGGTAGCTTTGAGTGAAAGGCACATCGAGGTGCCCTGCTAAATGTATTCTATCTACTCTCGAATTGAAAAACCACATAAAGAAGCTAGTTTAAAGCTAGTTTAATATTAGCTCCAACTAATATTTTCAGAGAAAATTTTTGATGGAACATGGGAGTTTTAAGGGGTTGGATGCTGCGTGGGCCCCATATCCTGTGCGTGTGCACACACACACATTATTAAGTGGGAGTGAGGGATGCCTGAGTGAGGGAACAAGAAAAGAAATCCAGTTGCTCAAATAACCTACTTAAAAATTTGTGTTTTAAGCAACATCCTGAAAAGGTGAGGGTTTTCCTGATACTTGAATAATATGTAGTAGTGATTTTTATAAGTAATTATAAAGCACTCTCACTTTTAATTATTAGTGTTTAAGTTGTTGGGTTTTCTGTGTCTGCGGGCTGTACTTTCTAAGGGGGTCGTTGTGCTCCCTGGGTCAGCCACACAGTGGGCTGGGCAACTCTAAAAGTGGCCACAGCAGAATTTTTTCTTTAAATTATAGATCAGAGAAATAGGTCTAAAATGATGTTTTGAAACTTGCATTATGGGTTTTGTAAGCTTGTCCTTTATGACTACAAATTATATATATTAAGTGAATAGATTCTAACCATTTTTAAGTATGATGATCCCTTTCAGTGTCAAAAAGAAATTGGATCCTTATATAACAATGGTTCTGAAAGAACAATTTCTCAATCTTTGAGAAACTATATAGGTACAAACTTACTATAAATTCAGTGACTTTTTAAATGAATCTACATTTTAATTAAAATGCACATTATTTGAAGTACAGTATCAAATGTGTATAATCACAATGCCTAATGCTCATGTAGATTCTCAGACCTTAGAATAACACAGCCACTCCTTTGGTGAAACCCTTATAATAGCACGGCCACCAGTGTTTTTCATCCCACAGATTGTGATCCACAGCCTTTGATGATGCACTTGCTTTCTTCAGACACTGTGGTGTTAACCAGTAATGGTTTCGTTTTTGCTTTCTGAAAATTTGTACAAGTATTCAGTTAACTAGGATGAAGAACAAAAGCTAAATGTTTGTTTTAACAGTTCCTTTAGTTCCACAATGTTTCATTTATTCACTATGTCTCCAATTATTTTCACAACCCATATTTTACCCTTAAATAGATTGGTGTATTCCAATTATTTACAGTGTTATTTAGTGACTTTAGAATGTGCCTGTGCCCAGTAGTCATCCATTGAATCTCAACGTCTCTCTCTCTGTCTCTCTGTCTGTCTGTGTGTGTGCTCCTTTCTCCTTTAAACACACCACTATGTTGATTATCAGTTTGAATTTGAATCAGAACTGGCTGACCTGGATTGACTAAAATGGAGCCACCACCTCCAGCAAAGTTCCTATAAGTGACTCCATCCAGATTTCCTACCCAGATAGTATTCCCTAAATATGAAAATGATGGCCATTGTTTATTACCTATATGCACTTTTAATGTGATAATTTTTGCTGTAATAACAGTAGGCAAACATTTCTGAGATTAAAGATTTTTATACCAGAAAAAGAAAACACAAAATGCTTAAACCTGTCTGTATGCCTCCTTAGGCTAAAGAAATTTAAGATTTCTTGTCATGGGTGAACCTGGAAAATATGATGCTAAGTGAAATAAGCCAGTCCGAGAAAGACAAGTACCATAGTATTTCATTTGTATGTGGAATCTAATGAGCAAAATGAACCAACAAACAAAATAGAAACGGACTCATAGATGCAGAGAATAGACTAAGAGCTGTCAGAGGCAAGAGAGGTTGGGGGACTGGGTGAAACAGGTAAAGGGGTTAACAAAAACAAAACAAAAGAAACAAAAACTCAGGCACAGACAACAGTATGGTGGTTACCAGAGGGAAAGGGGATGGGGGGAGGTAGAAGAAGGTAAGCGGTGGGGGAATGGTGATGGCAGACTTCACTTTGGGTGTGAACACAACACAATATACAGATGACAGATTATAGTATTGTACGCTGGAAACCTATATAACTTTATTAACCAACGTCATCCCAATAAATTAAACTAAAAAAGAAATTTAAGATTTCTAAGTATTTATGTATATTTTCTGACAGTTTTGTATTAAGGGTCATGTCTAGATATTCTAGGCATAACAAGTTTGAACATAGTAACTCTAGCTTTTCTTTTGTTATAAATAGGGTAATGCTAACATGTCTAATAACTCTGTGAAGAATCAGGTGTTACATTGTAGTAAGATCACATGATTGCAACATGAATCCTGTGGCTTGATGGATAGCAGGTTGGCATGATCTTGTTTGTGAATAGCAGCATGCTGCCGGGAACCACGGGGAGCAGTGAGCCTGTTTGGCCCGCTCTCTTCAGACTACATGTGGACTCTTGGTTCACTTCTGTGTTCCTCACTTTATTAACCAGGATCTGGAAAACTGGAATGGCTTCAGAGATGAGGAAGCAGCAAAACACCATATCAAGTGAGGGATGATCAAAGGTTCTGAGATTATATTTAATATGTAGTTACTAATGTAGATAGATAGATGATAGATTTAAGACATATGGAGATAACATAACTATCATTTAATATTTCAATTGTTACTGTATTTTGAACTCTGTTGTGGATTTTCTGGGTACAAATGTGGTAGAGAATTTCTAGCAAATGGTCTGAGTTGCATTAAGAGAGATGTCGATTCTTCATTAAAGGTACATTCAGTCCAGGGTAGATGGTCAGGAAATGAGCTGTGACAGAAAGATACAGAGTCCCCTCGGGGTGTGGACTGGGTCACCTGTGGAGCCCCTTTTAAATATGAGAATCTCTGGAGTCTTACAAGATGGAGTATTTAATACAAATTATGATTTCATAGTGTTTAGAATACTCACTTTTAAGTTGCTGTCTGAGAACATATTTTACAATGTCTCATTCAACTCCTGAACCGGTCTAGTTCCTTAAATACTGTACATTCAAGATCGTGCTAGATTCAGACGCACCGGAATATGGAGGACACCAGAGACTGGACCACAATACCGATTTCTTTTCTGAGGCTTTTGAACATAATGGGCTTCCCAATTCTCTGTTGGTGAGTAAGGTTTTTAAGATATTTTCATTGCATTTAAATTTAATCTTTTATTTTTAAAGTAATGTTTTTGTCTAAAGAAATAATTTCTCAATATGTAAGCAACATGCAAAAATGTGGGGTGAGGTGAGTGGGAAATGATGACTTTGCTGAAAAAACAGATGCAGTGTGTGGTCCTCAACTCAACCAGGTTTTAGAAAACTTATGGTAAGGGGCATTTGGTAGACATTTGGGGAAGCTTGAATTTAATAGGATTAAAGACTATTTCTCAAAAAATAAGAGGGAAACATTTTTAAATTTTTCTTTCTATCATGAACATTCCTGTTTTTAATGCCACAGTATACTGCCCTGTGTTCCTGCTTCCTCTGCATATTTTACGTGAAGGAGATTTCTACATTATTGACTGTCTAATGAAGTTTAATTTTAAACATCTTAAAAGAATCAATAAAACATTTTTTCTTTTATGTAATCAGTCAAAGACTGATTTCATTCTAGTTATAAAATTCTGTTTCCTCATATTACTGAGGAAAGCATTAAATTATATAACAAATTTTTACTTTGCGTTATCAACACAAATGAAAGAATATTGCTTTAAACTACTAGGTTTAAGTTCTTTCTAAAATATGGAATTTAGAAATTCTTCCCATTTGAAAGAATTCTTCATTTGTCTTATGGCCAGATGAGAAGCTCAAGTCTACATCTACATCCCGTGTGTCTTTCCTTGTCCTGAGCAGCGTATCCCTGCCTCTCCATCTCTCCTCCTCCCTCCTCTGCTCTTGTCTCAGGCTTGTGTTTTGTTCACCATGGGAGGTCTTGGATTAAGATTTGTTTCATTTTCATGAGGCCAGGATATATCTAACAAATGCACCGATAGTTTTATTATAGCTGTTAAATTTTTTCATTTTTTCAAAAGTTGAGGTGTAAGTCAAGCAGGAGAATCTGTGTGGGACCCCTGGTGTCCTCACTTTTCAACTCTATTCCCACCTCTTAGAGTGGTGCCAGCACCTCACGCTGTAAACCTCCATGTTGTATACAGAACGGATGTTCCAAAGGCAGTGGCATAAAATAAATGCAAAGAGCAAGATTAAGTTGTTGATTATAGGCTTCGAAGAAAGTGCAGTGGCCACAGGAGACTTAGGTGTTACCCTCAGTGTATGTGTGCATGTGGGTGTTACTAGTGGCAATATTGATTCATCTTTAGATATAAATGTAGATACCTAATCATTTTTAAGAGAGAGGGTGCAAAAGTGCTATCAGAATCTTTCTTCAAAGAATGATTGCTGTAGTTTGTCAAAACGTTCAGCTTTACCATGTAAGCTAAGATTGACAATGTAGTTTCTGAAATGAATAAGAGAATTATATTAAAGCTCTGAAATAACCACAGAGTTAGGGACCCCTACAGGGTTAGGCAAGATGATTCATCTTGTAAAGCGGCGCCATGGAGAAGTAGCAACTGATTGTGATAAAGCTAAACTTGAACCAGTTAAGCCAGACAGAAAGGAGAAATATTCAGACAGCAAAGTTTTATATAATAAAATTCTTATTCTAGTGAAAACACTAGAGAATGTCATGTCAGAGAACTTAGAATCAAGCCCTGCTGCCCCAGCTGCCATTTACTAGCTATGAGAATTGAATATTTTAACCTTTTTTTTTTTTTTGCCTCAGTTTTCCTCAATTGTATATTGAGGATAGTAGTAGTATCTTCCCTATAGCAAGAGGTTCTTAGGAAGCATAAATTCCTCAGTACAGCCAAGGTTTTTGGAAACTGCAAAATGCTATTGCACCTGTATTTTAAAGTTACTATTATTTTTTTAGGTATCATTTTTTTAGGTATTTTAAGCACATTAGTACAGCTAGGTGTCTTGAAGGTATGCAACTAAGAAGACCCCTCAACTTTGGGGAAAATAATCTTAAATGAGGGCTCTCAGCCTTTGGAGCTGGGCACGAAATATCTTGGCATCCTTTCATTTTTGCAAGAGCAAACATGTTCTGTCATAATTAAAACAACCAACTAACCAGTGACAGGAGCAGCCAGGAGATTACTTTTCAAGCACTAATTGCATTGATCTTGCAAGTATGAAATGTGCATTTCTAAATTAGCAGGTGGAATGGAGGATACACATAAATCTCGATAACAGGCTGAGAAATACAGCATTGCAAACACCTGAGAAATAGAGAAGAGAGAGGTTAACCACTGCCTCACTGCCTGTGATAAGAATTTTGACCGAACGTGGTCAGAAAGGTAAAGATGAGCTGTATATTCCAGCAGCAGCAGTGTCCTGTTTTCAGCAACTACAGGTGCTTCAGGAATTACTCGTTTAAATAAGTCTTTAGGCTCCAGGGGAAGTAATCATGGGTTTGAAGGTAAGAATAGGGGAGCACAAACTCCTAATGTTCCATTAGAACATGCCTTCTCTCTACACTTACCTTCGAAGAGCCAGAGAAAAGAATGTGTTAAAAAACATACTGGTTACAAGCATGCCTCACTGTAATGAAACTCTTTATTAAACTTATCCGCATGTGCTGGGATCCAGTCAGGTTTCTTGAACATGACTAGAAGTGCTTATAGGTCTCATTTCATCACCAATGAGAGATCGCTTCTGCCTCCCACATGCCTAGAATAATTGGGGAAAGGGAGACAAAAACGTAACTTTGTCCTTTTTTTTTGGAAGTTCTGTCCAACAGAAATGGTGCACAGCATTAGCTAAAGCTCAATTTTTTAGCTCAGTAATCCAAGGGAAATGCTGAATAGTGTCGAATCTATTTTCAAAGAGCAACCAAACATAGCCCGAAGGGATGTTAAAGTAGCTGTACGCACAGCATGGCCAGCAGGCGCCACCTGTGTGCGCTCTGGGAACTGAAGCGGGAGGAGGACTGACTGCGCACTCTGTCCAGCTGTGTTTGCGGAGGCCAGAGCGTCTCACAAATGTCAGGCAAGAGGCAGAAGGACAGAATATCTCCATTCTGCTTTTCTGGCCATTATTGGAAAGTCCATTTTAGCACAATCATTTCTTTCTATTTTGGTTCTTGATACAGGAACTTATGCGTTAACCTATATATTAATCAGGGCACTGGAGAACGGGGCGGTGGGGCTGGGCTTTCTGTCTCTTCTCTGCTTCATAAATTCAAATTTCATGGCACAGATGGAAGAACAGAGATCATTGGACTTGAAATGAAGTGAATTAGATTCCTTTACAGTAACTCGATCAGCCTCAATGGTGAAGAGTGAATAAAGCAATAGTTTCAGCGTTTACTATTTTACCAGTTGAGCTCCTCAGCATTAAGAAGTGAATCAGTGTACAGCTGTCCTCCCTTGACCAGAGGCGATAACGTTCCAAGCCCCGAGTGGGTGCCTGAAGCCACAGATAGTGCTGAACTATCTGTGATAGTGTATGCTGTGTTTCTTCTCTACATGCAGGCCTACGGTAAAATTTAATTTATGAATTAGGTTCAGTAAGAAACAATAACTATTTGTGATACAACAGAACTGTTACAACAATGTACTGTAATAAAAGCTATGTGAGTGTGGTCTCTCTCAAAATGTCTTTGTGCACCGCACTCGCCTTCTCACTGAGAGGAAGCATCATACTGCCCTTCCGCTTCTCCTAATTGCCAGCGTCACGCACTTGCGCAGGGGCCATGAGTAGGTAAAACAAGGGTTACTGGAACACAAGCACTGTGACACGGACAGTCGTGTAGTGACCGAGATAGCTAAGTGACTGACGGGGGGCTGTGTGCAGTGTGCAGGCGCTTGACCAAGGGGCACCTCAGATCTGGGCAAGATGGAGAGGGAGGGTGGGGGGTGTCATCATGCTGCTCAGAATGGCCTTCGGTCTAAGACTCATCAATTGTTTATTCTGAAATTTTCCATGTGATACTTTCAGACCACGGTTGACTGCTGGCAACTGAAACCTCAGAAAGTAAAAGCACAGACACGGGCGCACTGCTGTACTCCCATTCTAAATGTAGGGGTTTAAGAGTAGATTGATTGTTTACATATGGGAGTTGGCACAGACATATCTTTTTCATTATCCCTCAGCTCTTAAGTATTGAAAATACAACTAACAGCTGAGAAATGTCTTTTACTCTATCCAAAATTATGAAAATGTTTAGTGTATTTTGCAAACAAAAAAAATCAAACTTCTTAAAGTTGACTTTTTAATATTTCTAACTTAGATGAGATACTATATAATTCTATATAGAAATAGTTATGGCATCACTTTTCTGTTAACTCTAATGTACACAGTGAATTAGAATAAGATTTTTTTCTTAGAGCATATTTTATGAACTTAAAGCATGTTCATGAAAATTAAAATTATATGTGTCACATATTTTTCAAAATTATTTGTAATTTTAATAACCAATGGATATATGTAGACTGCTAAGGATCATTGAGGGATGTCCTCGCCCTTCAGTTACAGGCTACTGATAAATTTAACAATTTCTAAGAAAACTTTAACGTTAGCTTTTAAGTACATTTTACTTAAAATTATTTTTAAATATTCTGTTTTTAAATTTGTCACACCTGTTTTCAAAAATTGTGCAAATAATTTTAGTAACTTAATTATGGTCCTAGAAGAAGATAATACCTTTCCTGGATGACATTGTACACTACATCATTGTGTGATCAGTCATGTTTTTTAGCCTCGCTGATGGTCGGCGTGGTGGTTAAGTCATCAGAGCCGTCATTGTAATTAGGTAGATTAGTGTGCCTTTTGACTCACTTAATAAATGAATTGGATTATAATGTGGCATTCTGATTTCTTATGAGGAGTGGACTGTGAATATAGCTTGACAAAATGAAATTAATGGCCATATATTACATTGTCTTACATGTTCTTAAGGTGGCCCTAGCCTCAAAATGCTTTGGGCTTAGTGGCTAATAAATGGGCTTAGTAAATTTGTGTATCAGCATATATTGTCTGCGCTGCATACAAAATGGTTTTTATATACATGCACTTGGATATAAATACTTCATATTTAAATATACTTAAACATTTACATTTAAATCTTAAATTGTGTTCATAGATTTTCTATTGCTATGAATCAAAACTAATTTTAGAATTAAGTTTTCAAATGAGAGTCACAGAGCCAAAACTTAGCACTAAATTATAGAGCCCCTACACTGTTGATGTGTCTAGCTGTCTCATCATAAGGCTTAGCTCTGGTTATCTCACGTCCTTCAGCGTAATTGCCGATCATTTCCTAACCACTAAGAACACTGATTTTCAAACTCAGAACCCTAATAAGGAAAACTCAAAATTCCATATACTGCCATAGTTAAGAAAAACCACTTACTTGGGAAAATTATTACTTGGGGAAATCATGTTGCCTATACTGCAAGGGCTCTGGAGCAACATAAACACAGTCTGGTAATTAACACTGCAGTGAAAAAAGTGCTATAATTACACAATATTCCCATTAATGATATTATACAATTATGAAACGAAGGCTTTTGAGCAGATAGTAATAAGAGGTCTTTAAGTGTGACTGGAATTGGCATCATAAAGCTCTTTACATAAAATGACTGACATCATTTAATGAGCATTCTAGGAGCATTTTTTTAAAAAGCCATTAAATGCCAAAATCAGAAAAATTTGATGCATATATTGTGAACCTTGAACTTCTTAGGTCATCCCTTTGTTTTACTTTTAAATTTGGGCTAGCTAAAATACCAAAAGATCACAGAATAAGATTGTTTCTAAAGTATCAGTTTATAGTTACCATTTAATATGATTAAAGAAAGCAGAATGATATCAAACAGATACCAAAACTGCATAGGATCCAAATAGGAGCTCAGCTGCGTGACTTGTCCTGATGCATCGCCGTGCCCTGAGCAGGGACTTGTTACTCGTCCTGGGCCTGACGGGAGTGTTCCATTGCAACTTTCTCGGAGTCCTTCTATCTGCATATTGGACCATATAACATCAGAGAAATGTTTTTAATGTAAAAGGAACTCATTATTTTGTCCAATTCTGATGCTATTGAGAAATTTAGGTTGGTCTCCAGTTTTAGAATGCTCATAACAGAACAATTCAGAACCATTCTGATTATAACCCTCTGTCCCACTAATTAATTATGTACCTACTTACTATGATCCCACAAAGTCAACACAGAGCAGGGTAAGTACATGGCAAATTCCTTTGGAAGTCCAGGACAGGGTCTTCTGGTTCATGCCTGTTTTGATAAGACTTGGGTGGGGGGGGGAACTGGTTAAATCAGACTATTGGTTTCTTTTATTTCCCCGCCTTTGCTTTGCTCTTTATTGCCTTAATCTGGAGCTTGATTATGGAAAGATGCCATTCTTTGAACTGGATCTGTCTGGATGGTTGGTAGGAGTCTTCCTTTGCTTTATGAGTATCCTCAGCTTCCTTTTGTCACTAAGAGAAAATATAGAATAGAAGGGATTGCATTAGTAATTAAATTGTGATTTAATTTAAAAGCTATAGGGCATCAAAAACAATGTATAAATTATAGGGAAATAGATTGTGCATGCTTTCTCCTCACTTAATGACTGCAAGGCTTCAATGCTGATCTTTTGGAAGTACTGGATTGCGGATGGGACTGTGAGACATTGAGCTACCCAGAGGCTTGGCGTTTATGAAATTTTTCTCAGCTGCTGCTGATCATTTCCTAAACAATGTTATTTTTAATTGAATATGAGGAAAACTATTCTCTAGTTATTAAATTTATATTATAAATTTCTCAAAATGCCATTATTTTAAAACTGCTTTCATCTTTAATGATCAAAACTAACCAGCTATATTGGTTTATTAGATTCTTTAAAAGAGCTTTAAGTGTTCTTTTTTTATTTAATCTTTATTGTATTTTTTCCATTACCATTTAAGTGTTCTTTATTACAGAATCCTTAAGGGAAAACATTGTGTTCTTTTGCAGATCTGAGATGCATGAGACATACAGTTGTCTCATTCAGTGCACATACTGATTTAACTATTGTTTATTCCTTTATTCTTTATTTATTTTTTCATTCATTCATCCTTGGCACCTGCTTTGTCATTTGGCACCTGCTAAGAGGAATGTGAAGACATGTGGCTTCTGCCCTTGTAAAGCTCAGGGTCTAGTGGGACTGATAATAAACTTGAAAAAAAATCATAAATTGTATTGTGTTCAGAAAGAAACAAAAATGGTTCTGTGATGGAAAACAAAATGGGAAAACTATCATGTCTTGTGTTATCGAGAAACACCTGTCCATGGAGCTGGGGCATTTCAAGATGCAGGAGATAAGGAAGTAGCACAGTCAGGGGTATTCTGAGCACAGGGCACTACAAGGCAAAGACCCAGAGGAAGGGCAGGGTGTGACCTGTGACTGGAGCTGGTAAGGAAGGGGAGAGAGACCAGTGGTGCTGAGCCTTGATGAGGGACATACTCATGCAAAAAGGAGTTGCGTCAGGACTCTGCTGTGTGTGGAAAGGATGTGTATTATATTTTAACAGCTGTGGCAAGCTTTTTGATTGTCTTAAATTGGTGAGGGGCTAATAATCCCTTAGGATCCTTTATATTAAGTTTTTGTCCTTAAAACGATAGGAGAAAATAAAAACAAGATGATACCTATCTTGTGTTAATCGGTGTTTTGTATATTACTTTTCTTCACCTGAATATGACCTGTAGGACAGGCTTCCTGTACCACTTTCCAGTGTCTGGGGATACTGTTTCTTTATAAAGTCTATGGTGCCCTCTAGTGGTAATTACTTTAAATGAGTCTCACAGTGAGGCCAAAACTGTTGGAAAGGTGAAATTGTCTCTCCTCCAAGATGGTAGAATTATCAAGATAACTAAACTTTAAGCAAATGTGAGAGGGCATCATATCTCTTTGCTTAATGAAATCACTTTCAGTATTTCTTTCAATTGCACTGACATGATTGTGTTGACTTAGGTGTACATTCCAAGCCGAGTGGCCCTCATCCTTCACAACGTGGATCTGCCCAACTGAAGAGACGGGATTTCAGCCTTCCCAGGAAGAGGCGTGTGTTTTGTTTTCCTCTTCTCATTGTCATATAGCGTATGATGTGTAAGCTTTTCAATATACAGTGTCTAGCCAAAGCGTCAGATGTATGAAATTCGGTATTGGCTTATGCAAATGACTGTCAAACTTTTCTTTAAGAAGTAGAGGAGAATATTTCTGAAATTTCAGGGATCTTATACTATATTTTCCTGATAACTAAGCAGCTAGAATTCTCAAATGAAGTTATATATATATATATATATATATATATATATATATATATATAAACTTTAAACAGATGAAGTTATATAAATGTAGTCTTTAAACAGAGTTACTTTTCTGGCCAATTATTTGATGCTTTTAAATTGAAATTTGAATCATGTGTCATATATGATTATTTCTGTTGCATTCATCCAGTATTTTTTAAAGATGAGTAGTTGGTGGCTTTATTTGGTCTAATACCTCTTGGTCTAACTTGAGAGGTACCACAATTGTTACTATGTTTTTTCAAACTATCTTCAGAAATAATGTAATAAATATGTAACAATGATATAAAATCAAGAACTATATCCAATGTTATAGATAATATAAAAGTCATTATCTGTTAACTCATCCATGCTTCATTTTGCAGAAGTTCTTTCTACTTTGTGATTTCTTGTGCACTTAGTATCTTGGTAGATTCTGATATCTCAGTCTTTTTCTGGAGGCCCATAACATTTCAGAAAATATCTTTTCCTTTCAATAAATTTAAAAAAAAATTATTGAATAATTGAAAATTGCCTTCGCTAGTGTTTATTTTGCTGTACAATTGTGGAGATTGATTTAGAATGAATATTAATATGCCTACCTCAATCCGATACCTCCCACACACATGCACATGTGCACGATGGACTAGGCATGCGGGTTAATAATACTTTCTTCTTTAGGTACCATTTTGTAACTGGAAATTATGTTCACTAATTCAGACATCTAAGTTACTGTCCAGCTGTAAGCCTGAGCACTTAGAAGCTGAATTATCTCAACTCAGTGGGATACGCAGTCATGAAATTATGCCTCAGGTTATGAAATACAAGACCACAGGTCTAAAATCATTGATGGGTAACTCATTCATAACTAAGAAATTATAATGCGTTAAAAGACATAAAGTATCTGTCACTTTTTTAAAAGATCTGATTTTCCTTTCCATTAATACTGACTGCTTTTTGTTTGTTAGTTTTTAGCCTGATTACTCAAGGCTAGTAAGGAGCACTAGAAGACTTCCTGTTAAAAACTGGTTCAGTAATAGAAGAGACTGGCAAAAGGACTTTCAGAGCTAAACCTATATGTCAACCATCTTGCCCATAACTTTTTTTCAGCAAAGCCTTGAATCTAGGTCTGAAACATGTTGTTTGCTTTAAACTTCAAAGTAGGGTAACAGTCTGATTTCCTGAAAGAATCAGCAAAGCCAGCTGATGCTGTTCCATGCTAGGAAGCGTGACCAAAGGCCTTCTGCGCTGCCTTTCCCGCTACGGGGCTGTGTTAATAATATCTCGGCGCCGCCGTGCCAAAGTCTGTTACTGATGACCCAGTGTGCAGCCGCGATGTTTCACATTCTAGTCTAATCTCTTATGTATTAAGGGAGATGCTAATTTTCTGTGATGACTCTTTAAAAATGACAAGAGATTACTTAATGCCTGGAACATATTTTCTTCTCTTTGTGACTTCTGTGGCAAAGTCAAAAGGACCAGAATAATTATGTGCTATATTTCCATTACATTGATTGACCTAATATTCTTTAGATTTCACTGTCTAAAGTTCAAAGTTAACGATGTAATGTAAGTTAGTTGCCTTCATCAAGTGCACCCCCTAAGAAGAACAATAAGTGGATATTGCTAGGTAGGAATTATAACAACACATGCAAACAAGTAAAATATTAAGAATCCAAAATAGAATGTAATTGGGTTTATTTTTTCCCTGTCTATCATAGCCAACAGCCTTTATCGAACATTCCCATCTTACAGTATAGTTCACACTAAGTCTTCCTTGTTGCATGGGTAACACTCTGATCATCATGTAACCTGGTGGGAAGTTCTTCCTTTCATTGGTTAACCATTTTCAATAAGCACAACAGAGAGATGCAGAACTTTACTCTGTGTGCCTTATAACAAAATTTCTTTCTTCTGATGTCTAGATTACTGACATCAAAAATGAGAATGATCTATCTTTGATGACTCTTTTAGAATAAGTATCTTTAACGTTTTAATTGTGTATGTTCCAGAGAATACAGATGACTACAGATTTCTTTTAAATATTTTTTTAATATTAGCGAGTGCTAGTAAATACTCTTATCAAAAATAGAATTTACTTTTCATGCTGATGATGCTTAATGTTTTAGTTTAATATTAGCTTACTCAGAAAATACTGTGATTTTTAATAGTCAAAAATCAAATTATGAACATTTTTTGTAGAATGTTTCCCACCTTATAACACTTGAACTCTGAGGATCAACTCCTTTCATAGTTTCTTTTCTCTATCTGCTGTTTCTCACCTTGCCTTTGTCTTAGCTGATGCATTCATCTCTTACATAAAATGAGGGATTTAGCTACCGTGTTTCTCAATTTCAAAAAATAATCAGTGACAATAACTTGACTTTTCTTGTGCAGCTATAAAAGAACTTAGGTATTTCTCCTGTGTCTATACCACTCCCCTTAGCAATACCAACTGAATATCTGTCATCCATCAGGGTGACAGCCATTGCTATGTGAGATCATACAGGAAGTCGTCTGAATAAGGAACCTATTTTTCAAGTAACACAGAGGAGGAGGCAGACAGACCTAGTGAAAGTGACAAAAGATAATGTGTTTTCCTCTCATGTTCTGCCTGTAGCTTTGGGGCAAGTATCTTTTCACTGTCTCTGGTCC
This sequence comes from Anoura caudifer, assembly GCA_004027475.1. Lineage (NCBI taxonomy): Eukaryota > Metazoa > Chordata > Mammalia > Chiroptera > Phyllostomidae > Anoura > Anoura caudifer. Next base: position 88,150 of record PVKU01003886.1, on the reverse strand, counting down.
TGCAGCCAATGAGCCTGGTGATGAAAGCAAAACAAAATCGGTTTCCTGCTGCCCCTCCTGCGCAGAACGAGCCGGAGAGGCACACCTGACAGAAAACAAAACCAGCGAGCAGCTTCCTGGCTGCACGTGCACGTCTCACACCCTTTCTTTTCGCCTTTTGCATCATGTCCTAAATTGTTTTTTTTTTTTTTAAATCTTGGGTTTCATTAATCTATATATGTTTATAGAGAGACAAGCACTGAGCTGTGAGCTTTAGTAGGTAGAATATTTTGATGAAAGAAAAAAGAAACCTGAAGCACAGGAATGTCATGTCCTTTATTCAGTAGAGTTCATTTATCATTCACAATGCGTTAGAGTTGAAATGAAGATAAATTTTCCCACTGAAGCCAGCCTTCAGGGGGGAAAAATAAAATGAACCCCCTACTAATTTTTCTGCTCTATTATCTTATTAATGGTGATTTGTAGAGAATTTCAGAGAAATATCCATACTTCAGGGCAGAATTTCTTAATTGGTAGTGTAAGAAATTAAGATACAGCAGCCATAAGTGTTTTTTGTCTCTCTGTAATTTAAATACTACATCTGGATTTTAACTCTTAGCAAAACGTATGCAGAGAATGTAATGTTTGTTTACATGAAAAATATATTTTGTGATAGATATGCTTATGCCAAAGGGCATGTCGTTCGGAAACTGCCTTACGACATAGAGTTTTCCTTCTCATCTGTGTGGACCAGAGAGAGGCTGTTTGCCCCTTGCCTGTGCCGTCTGTCCCCTTCACCTAAAGGTTGGCTCTTTGTTTTGATGGAACAGGATAATGTGATGGTCAGAAGACCTAGTTCAAGTTAACAGCTTTTAACTCCCAAAGCCTCACTTTAGAGAGCACTCAGTTGACCTTTAGTTCTTATCCAGGATTATAAGACAATTAAAGTGAGAGGAAAAAATAAAAAGTCATTGTTGTAGGTTCTCTAAATGCTATTATTTGATCAGCGGCTACTTTGGATGGTGTCTTATTGTTTGGAGACATCTTCCAAATCTGCTGTCAAAAACACACTGTCCCCACCACCTGTCTGTCCTTCAAGTCTCCTGCACCAAGTTTCCTGCCCTCTCCCAAGCAAGGGATGTGTGGGCTGCTTTCCAGGGAAGGCCTGTTTTGCATTTCCTCCAGCACAGCAGATGACCAAAACATCAATCCTCCTATTTTGCTCATTTTAGCTTTTTCTTTGAGTTCACTGGGATGTCACCGTGAAGTCCAGTCCCCTGCAGTCAGTGTACTATCCCATAGAGTGTCACCTCCTCTCAGACTTTGCACCTCTATAACCCATGCCTGTGAATGAAAGTTAACAACCTCTTGATGGTAACCAAAAGGGCAATGGAAAGCGTATATGAAGCAAAATAGCCAGATGCCCTTCAGTGAGGTGCATCAACCATGTGTCGAGGGTCTCTATTTCTGTACCCTCTTCCCCTTCTGCTCACAGCCCACCTAGCACACACTACTAGCAGAAGGAATAAATGGCAAAGGAAGCAAGAATGCAAAACATGGCTCAGAGGTTAGAAACAGTCTGACCTATCAGTTTTTGGATTAAAAGTCTGTACTTGAATCAGAAAATACATTTTTATAAATAATGTTTTCACAGTAAATATTAACCTCTTAAAGAAGGGAGATATCAACTATTGTCCTGCAGTTTCCACAGTTGTCTAGTACAGTTGCCTCTATATTCACAGGCTCCACACACACAGACACAGAGGTCCAACTAAGGGACTTGAGCATCCATGGATGTCAGTATCCACAGGTGCTTCTGGAACCAATGCCTGGTTGGTACCCAGGGATGTCCGTACTTACGGTAAGACATCTCTGTCATGCTAAATTAATTTGGCACACGAAGATGTAAATTAAATGAGCTGTGTTTGCATTGTTTGTGCATACTTATCTAAGGTAATAGAGGAAAGAGAAATCTCTGGCAGTATGATTAAGTTCATTAAACATATATGTGTTTATAGCATATCTAGGGGTATGTGAATGCACACAGACATACATAATTTGTAAGTAAAATGAAAATCCTCATGGTTCACTGATTCTGATATTTATCTTGAACTAATGATTCACTTGATCTTGATACCCATACTCAGTTTTAGGTATTTTTCTGATTGTATTATGAGCACCAAATCTAAAAGAGCAATTTTACTTAGTTTTAATTCAGTTTTTCAAGTTTTGGAATTAAATGCAGTATATGTTTCCATTTCTTTAGAGCATTTTTCACTTCCAACTACTTGGCTGTTAGCCTTTTATATTTCTTTTCCTCTAGAAAGAGAAGAGGAAGTGAAATACCTTTATTACTTCTTTATTTATGTCCACGAGGGATTATTTTTAACTGAGTTTGTAGTGTCACTTTCTATTCACTCCAGTAATATAAATGATGAAAAACACTGAATATAATTTCATTTCACAAATGCCTCTAGCCATGTTGTCAACTATTCATTAAGACCGGTCATGATATAGCGCCCCCAACATACACAGCGAGTCACTGCCTCCTCTCTTCTTCCGTGTGATAAGTGGGCATCACTGACTATACAGAAGCAGCAGGGGAATGCCTAATTCTTTACTGGGCAGAGTTGTTGTTTTTTAAAGACCTACTGTATTGGCTACTGCCTATCGAGTGCTTTCCTATTACTATTCCCTATGCTGGCGCTTTAGACACATCATCACTAAGTCTCTTAAAGTCTGCACCCTAATTATTATTACCTTTGTGTGGGACCAGGCTCATGTTCACCCTACTGCACTTGGCCGTCTTCCATGTGAATCACTGGTGATCTCTAGATTAGAGGGTCGAAATTTGGCTCTCATTTATATTGCTTTAACTGGATTTAACTGGATTTTAATGTCTTTAACTGGATTTTAACATCTTTGGTGGGGGAAGGGGATGGCATTTAAAGCCAAAATGGGGCTTGTAATGCTCCACACTCTTTTGTGAGATGGTATTCAAGTTCCAGAATTTATTTTTGTGATGTTACATTAAAAAAAAAAAGGAACCCAACTCCCAGATTCTGCTTTCTAATGCTACCCTTCAATAAAAAGATGCAGGACACCTTGGAGAAATGGCTGATACTAGTTCTGGGGCAGGGGATATACAAGAGGAGCCTGCAGCTTCTTGTAATGCCAGAAAGTAAAGAGTGCCCCAAATCAAGAATGGGAGCAAGTCAAAGAGACACATGAGCCAAACAAAAAGCACCCAATGGTCAAGCCTGAAACAATTTGAGCAACAAAATAAATAGTATTGTGTTATGTTATTTCATAAATCATAAAATAGCCATGACTTCCTACTGATAAATGATTGGGTATAAAAATGAATAGGGAGAAGACACAGACCTTCTATACAGGAAAATGCTAAATAACTTTTGTAGGTACCCCCCTCAAGAAAGCACTTTACTCTCCCTACCGCCAGCTCTCTCCCTTCTGTGGTTTCTATGTACTGACTACCTTCTAAGGAGCAGAGTAAGGAAAGGAGAAATAAACGCAGTGGAAAAACCTGGAAAACTACTTCAGCCAGGTGATGATGGTTAGCGTCATCAGTAGGTCATGTTGATAGCATGAACTCTGGATAAGGTGTGATTAGAATGACAAAAATACAATTCCCAACCACAAGAAAAACATTTAAAAAACCAACAAATTGAGGGATTATATATATATTTATTTATCTATATATACACATGTATATATAGAGATTAAATAATATGGTAGGAGATTATACACATAAGATTTGTATGCATGTATATATGAGAATTTATGTGTGTATGTCTTTTTATATAATATATATAAGTCATATACAAAGAGATTTATTTTAAGGCATTGGCTCACATTTATGGGAACTGGCAAATCCAGAATCTGTAGGGCAGACTGGTAAACTTGGAACTTGGAAAAAACCTGCTACTACAGTCTTGAGGTAGAATTTCTTCATCCCTGGGAAACCTCAGTTATGGTGGTATGTTAACCATGTTGTCTACAGAATAAATACCCTCACAGCAGCCCTGGTTTGGAATGCCAGACAAGGAAAGTGTAACAAACTGTCATAGCCCCGGGCTGGCTAAAGAATCATCACCACTAAATGCAATACAGTAGCCAAGATGGGATTCTGGAACAAAAAAAGGAAAATGTTGGAAAAATTAGATGTAGAGCTTAGTTAATAAATTTTTTTATTGTGTAAAAGAAGGCAGAGGCTTGAACAGACAGTTCTCCTTTACGGAGGAAATGTTGTTACAACAAATCACATCAAATGTTTCAGGGAGACAAAGCAAAACCGAAAGGAGATTGAGTTTAGGAGCCTGAGAGGCTGACGGAAGTTATCTGACATGACAGAAGTAATGGTGACCAATCATCCCTTCACCACCTTCCCTCCTGACCACCAAGCAGAGGTCTAAAGCCATGACCATGTGAAAGTAAATGTCTGAAGCTCATGTCTTACTGGTCTGCATCGGATTACGTCTTCCAAAATGTTATACTTAGTACTCTATTTTGCCATGTATAATGCACACCCATGTTTTTGGCCCAAACTTTCAGGAAAAGAATATTTTGTTTTAATTTTTTAATTCAATTTTTTTAAGATTTTATTTATTTTTATTTTTAGAGAGAGAGGAAGGGAAGGAGAAAGAGAGGGAGAGAAACATCAATGTGTGGTTGCCTCTCACACGCCCCCTACTGGGGACCTGGCCCGCAACCCAGTCTTGTGCCCTGACAGAATCAAACCAGGGACTCCTTGGTTCACAGGCCTGCACTCAGTCCACTGAGCTATACCAACCAGGGCTCAATTTATTTTTTATACTTAGATACTTTGGGGGGCAGGTTGTATTATAAAGGAATTTTATCATTTATTTTTTAACATCTTATGGTTCAAGAAATTTTATTTAACAAATAATTACAAAAGGCATGGACAAATACAAGGTATTTCAGGTACTATCCACATATAATGTGCCTCCTTAATTTTCCCTCAAAAATTTGGGCAAAAAAGTGTGTATTATGCACAGCAAAATACAGCAGGGTGAGTGGCCTCCAAGTGAGCAAATGAACATTCTGAAACCAAGACTCAGAATTTTTCATAAAATTTCTTCTACATTAAACCTGCTAATAATTCTATGAGCAAAATAATTCATTCAGATACCTGGGCATATATTTTCAACTATTTGTCTTGAAGCAATTTCTCATATTAAGAAGTAAGATGTGTGTAAATGTTCTCTAAAATTTAGGAGCTTAATTATAATCAGGCTAGGAGAAATTAAGCTGAAATTACAAGTAAACCCTAAAATCCTAATAACTAGACAAAAGTATATTTTTAATTCATACCACGTTTTAGTGCAGAACAGGTATCCCTTTTCCATCTTGTGACTATAATGTCTGGAGTATGTGACCTCCAAAGTCACACTGGGAAAAGACAAAACTGAAGAATTGTAAGAATGAGTCCAGGCCTGGAAATGCTTTAGACTCCTTCTGCCCCACCTTATTAACCAGAATCCAGTCACCTTGTCCCGATCTAATTGCAAGGGACACTAATTGTCTGCCCAGGAAGAGGAAGCAGTGCAATAAAAACATAACACAGCATCTGCCATCATTGCCTACTAAGTTTAGAATATCGTGCACACTTTATTCCCCCTCACAGACTCATAATTTGAACTAAATATGAAATGCCCTGAGAATTCCTACATTAAGGAAACTGGTGCATTATTGCTTAACTCGGTGTTTCCACAAGGAAAATTGCTAAAAATCCTGAAAAAAGACACTATATTTGTTTAAACACATTTTAGATACAGTAACTTGAAGATACATAACTTTCCTTTTTATGCTTCTGTGACTGGTAAATCCTCTTACAAATTGTGTGTGTGTGTGTGTGTGTGTGTGTGTGTGTGTATTTGTTCAGTTCACTTTCCTTCCGGGTCAGCTTATTAAAATTATTTTTATTTCCATTGAAATCATTTATTGATGGTACAATGTAATCATCATTGGACAATCTTGTTTCCCTAGGTTCAGAATTGGCCTGATAGGTTTATAACTGGGTCCCCAATAGTGATCTCAATGTTCTCTGGAATGAGTTTCCTGAGTTTTGAGAAACCTTGGAACCAGATTAATGTCCAACTTCTAGAAAGACAGTAGTCGGGTTTCCTGGTATGCATTTCATTTAATTATCTAATTCCCATGTTGGTCTAATATTTTGTTCCCCAAATTTATCTTTGCTCTGATTATTATCTCTACATTTAAATTTTATTTTTATAATTGCTTATTGCAGTATATATTTGTAAGCCATCAAAATAACTTTTGGAGTAAGACAGTAGATAGATGATAGCTAGATGTGGACTTTTTAACTATGGCATTGTTGCAATGGCAGGGTCTGTAGCTGTGTGTTTCTGTGTTTTGTTACTAGTTGCTGAGGAACCGCTTAGAGCTAATAAGAAGCACAGGAGTGTCCCTTGATATTTCATTATGCTAAAACCCAAATGTTCTAGATCCATGCATACTTCTGCCTAATTTTGTCACAGTAGGAAATTAAACCTCATCATGCCATGTGCTTTATTACACTGTGTTCTTTTATACATGTATCATTAAACTTTATGCCAGAAATCTGAAGGTAATATAAAAAGTTAAAATAAACTCAACAATCAATAAGACTAAAAATTAAAATTGGGTAAAAGCATATATATTTATTAACAAGCAGTTACAGAAATGAGGGTAAGCTTTAGTTTCTTTCTTTTAAAGGAACATTCCAAAACACAAATCATTCCTGCCCCCCAGGTGGTTATTTCTGGTACTTCTCACAGTCCTAGTACAAGTGTGATGTGGGCCCCTTCTTGACATTCTGGCTGTTTAGCTAAATATCAGTTTGCAAAAAGATAAGATTGTTTATTAATTCATTATCCATCCATGTTTTAAGATACTGTGCCAGGTGCTAGGAAAGCAAAGATAAGTAATATAATTTTACAACCTAATATCCTGACTTCAGTCTCAAAAGACAAATAGATTTGTTGTTGTGGCAGAGTCTACAGGTTCCCAATCCAATGTCCATTCTTCTGTCTTCTACAATAATGGAGCCATTATTCAGATTCCAAAAGACATCATTTTTCCATCCATGTGACTGAATTCCAAGCAAAGGAGGAACTTGAGTAGAATAACTTCCAGGAAGGTTCCTTAAAAGGTAAAATTAAAAACTGAGGCATTTATTAACAACCTTTATATTCTTCTAAGCTGCTTGGTGTGTGGATAAAAAGGCTGGAGATCCCTATCCATCTTAGGTCATGAGACAGCTTTACATGCCAGATGGAAGATGGAAAGACGGGAGATGCTGGACTCCTGATGATATAGACCAATCAAAAATAAGCCCTTACGTCTTTACTAGTATATTTAGGATAATCTGTTACATACAGCCACTGCTAAATGACTCACATATCAGTGAAGCTAAATTATTTAACTGATGACAGTAATCAAGAACTAGGTCTTACATGGACAAAAGATCCAAATCAGTAGGCAAATGAGGTTGTAGATATACAGAAACAAGGTGCATTAGTATATTAGAAGTAGAAAATTACACTGAATGTTCTCTGAACCCATATTAATTCATCCAACATGAGTCGGTATAATAGTTCAATCTATGGAGAAAAAAGATAAAGGTGCTGGTGGAGTGATAAGCTAAAATAGAACCAGTTTATATCAATGTTTAAGCTAAGAAGATTGGATTGTGTACTGATTATTTAATCATTAAAGATTATTTACAAGTATAAAAAATGATATTCCGAGCTAAATTTACTACTCCGGTAATTTTCAAAAAGTGTTTGTGGGCCGGGGGACGTTCATGGGCGCTACCTGGTGCGTGGGAGCTGGGCAGAGATTCTGAGGCTGCTGCCCCCAGCGCCGGGGTCCCTCGTTCAGAGCAACTGTACTTTTATCTGTCTATAACTCCACATAGCACTTATGTGAGCAAAATATTCCAAGGCTAACAAAATGTGAAATCCTTCATGGTATTTATTGGAAAATTTTGACTCAGAGGAGCCTTTTCCTCACTGCAAGTGAGGATTTGATGATGCAGGGCTACAGAACAGCCAATTTCACCAACTATGTTATGGTGCACATAATAGCAGTGCCTTGGGAAGATAATCTGAAATGTACTTTGTAATAAATGTTGGCGGCTAGGAAACCAGTTGTAAAGCTGAGTGCAACTGCTTACTCCAGATATGGGGATGGCCTGAAGACACAGTAGTTTCAGCAAAAAACACAGGTAGGGACACATAATCAGCCCCTTGAAATGCGCTCTAAGCCTCCTTCACCAACAGTTTAACCAAATCCCTGCTTTTGTATCCCTGTGTTTTAAATCGTGAGAATTGTTCCTTTCTTTTCTTTCTTTCTTTCTTTCTTTTTTTTTTTTTTCTGGCTGCATCCTGAGTTATACACAGTTCAATGCCCTACTTCTTGCCGAAGAGAACTGGTGAAGTTGTGAATTTAACTTGCATTATACTTTTGCAACCTGCAGTCTCAAACTTTGGGTCTGATGTTTGAATACATCAGACCTGAGGCTATGAGAGATAAAAGATTGTTTTAGGCTAGTTTTCTGATCATGCCTTGAGCTGAGAATTTTAAAATTTGAGACTTCCTTTAATCTCAGTGTGCTCTGAAGTAGGCATCGTGCCACAGTTCTTGGGCTCATCTCCACCCTGGCATTCTTTCCCAAGAGCCACTAGAGCTCCCCATATTTGTTTTCATTGGACTCTATAATGCAGGCAACTACAGATACCAATTTAAGTGATTGTCTTCCTCTGAATCGTATGGACTGCTATCTCATTCTTCACTAGTGATAAAGCCATTGCTGCCTCCAGATCTCTCTAGGTAAGATAACCAAGACAAAGACCCATCTATAGGTGGCACTTTACCTAGGAAACACTTCTGATGCCAAATATTGTATCACTCAGGGGCAGCCAGAAAACCAGCACCACTATGGGTGTTACAAATAAAAAAAAGTGATTTGTTATGGGCACATGGAAGGGCTGGTAAAGCAAAGGTAAATGAAATTTACTTCCAGCTTTGAGAAATCCCAGAAATATACGTCATTATAGAGTGACCACTGCTAATCAACTTGGCTATCTGCAACACAAAAGCCAGTGATTCTCAAGGGGATGCCCAGATTTTTACTGTCAATAATCATCACAGCTACTTATATTATTGAAGTGGGTAATTCTCAGGAGAATGCCTAGAAGCCCTTGGCAAAACCCCCACTTCTGCCATCTGCTGATGCCCTTACTCTAAGGAGAATAAGGAAGTTTCTGAGCAAGAACACCCAATATATAACACAGGACACATGTAAAAGACTGTTGAAACTGACCGATAGCACAGGTGGTCCCTGCTTTGCACAATTATGAGGGATAATAAACATGACTGTGCTACCTGAATCCATATGAAATGAACTTAATGATCAAAAAGAAAAAGTATAATTGTTTTACAACCTTAAAATTGTTTTTCAAAGCATTAAAATCTCTCTTCCTGTGGATTACAAATGTAAAGGGAAATGAAAAATGTGATGAAAGCAATATTTATTTATTATACAGTAATTTAAAACATTTGGGACACTGACAATTAACATGTTTGATTTGTGTGTGTGTAAAACATGTCAAGGTTCTTGAAAAAGGAACTATATAAATAAAAAATAATATATCCATTAAAGTTGGCTCATTTGTGATAAAAAAAATGTCAAGAGTAGTTTAAACAGTGTTTGCCTTTTTGTTACACAACTTACAATATGAAAAGAACATATTTTCTGCGCCTTGGTGAACTGTACTTCTTTCTAAGTTTAGATGAGCTTCCGACATTTCATACATTGAACTCTCGGTGCCATGACATATCACTGAGAATTCCTTTTCATGCAGTTTTTTGCCAGGATCACTTCCTCTGGGACACATTTAGCCTTTTTGTTACGACCTTTCTCATTTATGTCACTAGGCCCACCTTCAGTAGAATAATGCACTGCAGCTGCATATCCAGTCTCTTGAATTTTGGTGGCATCACATTTCCAACAATTTTTTTTCTCTAAAATCATTTATCTTTGATTCGAATTTCCCTTTTAGCATCATCACCATTATCTTGTTGGGTTTGTTTTTGTTTTGTTTTTTTTTTGGGGGGGGGGCTTCACTTTCACCTTCATTGGCCAATTTCCTTTTTCAATTATTTATTTTTGTTAAATGGGTTTATCGTGGGAGAAAAGAAGTCAACACATCCACATGTAATTTGCACGTGAATTGAATAACACACACACAATGACCTATCACTGGCATCCTTTGAAAGCAGTGATGGCATTGGCCAACTATAATTCTTGTATATTGGAACATGGCAAGGGAAGAATTACCTGTCTTGTTGACCAGTTGTAGTTCGGTAATAATGTGGGGAGTCAGAGTCAAGAAGAAAATAAAGATCAATGATAACCTTATCATTGATGTTTAAGAGGAAAATTTAAAGAGGAAAAAGAGTAACACAAGTATGTGACATAGAAACATTGTAGAAAAACTGAGTAAAAATGAGGATATTGATTTTAAAACTCTTAAGTTTTAGGGGCTGAGGCTAATTCATGTGGAAGTGTCCAGCAGGTTATTCAAATTTCAATCTATACCTCAGGAAATTTTGGAATCAGAGATGAAATTTTAATGCCATCTAAAAAAGAGGTTGTAAAGTTAATAGATAAAATTGCTGAACTCATACCATTTAGAACCCACATGTATTTGGTATGTGGGAGATAAACCAAGAGAATGGTAATTGGTAGCATCCTGAGAGACATAAGGGACCCAGAAATGCAGAGTCATATAACAAGGTTAAGTTAGTTTTTAGAACAAAAGTAACAGCAACAATGGCAAAAGTCAGGCAATTGTAAGACATGTTGCTGACAAGTAAGACAAGTCCTATTTGATCTCCCATTTAGAATGTCAATGGGGATTCTTAAAGAGAAAACTCAACAAAATTCTTGTAGGGAGATAGGAGGAGGAGACTGGCTGGAAAGGTTTGAGGAGTGGGCAGTGGACAATTGATGACTGGCTAATATGGACTAGACTTTTGAGATGTTATTAGAAAAAAAGAGCTTGGTAATACACTGAGAAAAAAAAAAGCACAGTTCATTTTCTTAGAAAAGGACAAGTAGTATTTATTTTACTCCAGAGAAGGAGGCAGTGGAGGGATAAAAACTGAAGGTAGGTTTGGAAGAAGTGGAGAGGGCTATAGTTGAGAGAACAGATTCAAGTGTGACTTGGACATGAGTAAGGGCAATTTTTACTTCCAGTTTTATTTTGTTCAGGTGTCAGCTTGGTGGTTAGACAATTAAGTACTTTACAAAGTGTTCCCCTCAATATTTCCAGCATCCATCTGGCCCCATACATAGTTACCACACTATTATTGACTATATTCCCTATGCTTTACTTACTTCCTTGTGACTATTTTGTAGGTACCAGTTTGTGTCAGAGTCAGGAAACAAGGGAGGAGGTATCAAGTAATATTTTTAGGTGAAAAAGAGAAAAAGTGGTGGAGCCTTCATTAGCACTTGTCTTCACCTTAAAGAGTAAAAATGCAGCGTCAGGTTGAGAACTTGTGAAGAACTGAGGATGGTTATAATATTCATTATAGGGATTGGTAAAACATGCCTAAAAGAAGTGTTTGGTAGTTGCTTAACCTCATCTGGTGGGTAAGATCACATAAATTTTGACCCATAAATAAGCTGCATTTTTATGATTTTTTTTCCATTTCAGTTCTTAGCTACCTGCAAGTTGGGTTGGAGGAAAGGAATCATAATATTTCTAAAGGAATAGTGATATAGCAAGAAATGAAGCGCAAAAGTAATCTTTAGTGTTAGGAAAAAATTGTTTAAAAGGATGACGGAAGGACAAGAGTAAAACCAGGTTGGAAGAATTGAGAATGTATAGTGCCTATAGATAGTGTCATGGTAAAAATCCGGTTTATTAAGGAGTGGCAAGCAATTCTGTGTTGCTGTTGTTGTTGTTTTTTTAATTTTCTTTACAGGTGTTCAGAAAACGTTCACGGATGTCAAATACTTTATCTTCAAGTTGAAATACGTAATTACATTCACACAACTCTCAGGCGCCTCTTCAAGCCCTGCATGCATTTATCTCTTTCAGAGAATTATGTCACACTGTTGGGTCTTCTGCTTTTTCCCTTGGGAAGCGTTTTTTCCCTATGGAATTCATTTTTAACATTATCATGTAAATTTCTTTCTATCATGTAGATTTTCCCAGAGTTTAAGAAAAATAATAAAACGTATCATTTTGTAAACATGGACATTTTGCTTTTTTTTGGGGGGGAGGCCCTTTTTAAGAGAAATAAGCCTAACAGCTTTGTCTTTGGCTAAGTGAGCTGGAAGAAAACAAGTTACAAGTATTTTTCCTTTCACACCATTATTTTTATTCGCCCATGGTGTATGGCGTGTAACTGCTGAAGTAGTTATAACAGTGATTTTGGAAACTTAACTCCCCTTCTCTCAGAATATGATCTTTGGCCTACAGATGAAGAAATTACTTCGTGGCATGCTGAGTGGGCAGTTAGAGAATAAAAGATACGTATGCATGACGCGGCACCTAACCAAGAGACTCTTGGTGTAGATAAGATGCAGTTTACAAATTAACCTTCATGTGAATATGTACACACAATGTATTTACTTAGGGGCAGGCAACTAAACCTACTTGAGCTTACCACTGGGTTGCACAGCACTTCGAAACTAGTCAAAATTTTGATTCAGAAGGGCTTTTGAGCTGGTCATTGCTAGTTACATGCTGAATCAAAACACAAAGAAAAGACACTCACTCTAGGAAGCTCTTGAAAAAGCTGTCCTTAATGGGCAAAGCGGATAAGCTGGTGAAGGGGTCTCAAGAGGACGGTAATTTGGCTGCGCTGAAGGGATTGAGAGTATTTAGATCTCTGTGTGCACCCCTACGTTCACTTCCACATCCACGATTTCCAGACTTCTCTTTGCTCCTGCTAGCCTGTCCATGTTCCCGCTGCCCTTCCTTCAGACCTGGTTTCTGTCCCTCATTTTTTTTTTTTTGCCCAGGGTCTTCCTGCTCGAAACCCACTTTGAATTTCCTTAAAGACGGTGATGTAAGAAAAGCATCAGCACACTGGTATGTATTGGTTTTCAGTACAGCAGCTGAAATAAATTTGATTTCTTGACCCACCGATTTCTGGACCCACCGATTTCTGCACCTTGAGAACTCATGGCATTTAACATTTCCTAGTGACCTACCTTTTTAAAGTTTTGTATTTCATCTCTGTGAACATTGCATGTGTATGTGTTTGGTCTCCCTAATGATATTACTATAAAATCTTGAAGCTCAATTTCTTCTGTGCTGTGGCTTTCTTTTTTCAACTCAAAATTCAAGGTATAGCACAGTGATACAGAGAATATGCTCAATTAATTTTTGTGTCAAAAATATTTTTTCCCATAGAGGAGAGCATTTTCACCTAAACATATCATTTCTCCCCTTGATATTTTACCTACAAAACACTCATGCAATGCAGTCCACTGACTTTGAGATGCTGAAATAATAATTTAATTTCTGTTATCCAATGGCTCAAAACTGATCAAATTTAGTTATTTCATTTTACAGGCAAGGAAACAAGAATGTTTAGTCAGATGACTTTAACTTCCTGAAGACAATGGGAAAAACAAAACAAAACCAAAAAGAAAAACAGTAGAAACAACCAGGACAAAAGCCATGAAACATTTATGCAGGGTTGTCATGTATCCTGAAATATGTTGTCTGACTTTTCTTCCTGATTGGAGAAATTCACTTTGGCGTCTCTACAATATAAATTTAAGGCATAGGAATAATTTCATTACTTCTTTGAACCTAAGTCACTTTCACACTTAATTCTTTATAAAAATGTTTTCCAGGGTATAAAAAGAATTAAAATTTCTTATGTTTGAACTGTCTTACAGTAAAGAGGTGGAAAATAGAATTAACTGCATCGAAATGGTACGTTATGCATCACTTTAAATTATTCATTTTTTTATTTCTTTTATTGAGCTTGAATTTTTCCTCATTATTGACCTTCAGATGTTTCTGGGTATCTTTCCACAACAGAATTGCGTAGACTAGGATCTGGCCTTCGTAGGTTGTGAAGTATAAATTGAATTGATTCCCTTGAGGCCTAAGGCTGATGACACTGGGGTGCCTTTTAATGGAGATTTAGGAATTGAATAGTCAAAGCTTGCTCTTTGAAAGTTAACATCCACCTATAATCAAAGTCCATTTATGCTTTGGCCTTGATAATTTCAGCGATGACTTTATTATGAGCTGATTTGAGCAGTACTTTGGTAGTGCGTTTGGCAAATTCTGATACAAAAAAGAACTGAGCAACATAAAAAATATCATACTAAATAGTCAACATTTGATGAAATTCTTTAAAAACTGTCAAGGCGATCATTCAAGAAATGCATTGTGTTTCTAAGGGCGTACCAAGAGCACGGCAACAGCTATGTGTGCCCCACCGTAGACCACCAAGATCGTGTTCCTGAGATCTACAGTGGTAGACAGGATGGATACAACAGGACGTTCTCCCTCTAACAGCTTAAAGGCTTTTTGGAGAGACAAGAGAAGAGAATGGTTATGTGTATAAAATGGAAAGAAAGGAGAAGTCATGGTAGGCTGGAATATTTAAAATGATATTTTTTTTTGAAACTGAATTATAATTTGGCCACAAAGCAGGGCAGAATTTGGACTCAGTGAGGGAAAAGCAGGTCCTGTTGAGGCAGATGAAATAGGGTTAGCAAGGACTCAGCTGTGAGCGTGAGCAGGGTATGTGAGCAGACAGAGAGCTCATCAGCCAGAGTGGAATAGACCATGCTTGGTGGGGTATGGTGGGGGACAAGGGTGAAGAAGCAGATTTATGAAGGACTTAATACAATTGAAGAGTGGAGAGTCGATACTGTGTGTGTTCTGGAGCAGTGGAATTAGATAATGACATCATTCTTCTGCAAAGATTAATCAGATTGATGCATTAAAATGATTGAAAGGGGAGAGAGGTGAGAGTTGGAGAAAATCATTACAGATTTCCAATTCGGAACTACTGCTGAGACAAGAGGGAATGGATTTGAATGCATAAATGTAAGAGACATCTTAAGAGAGAAACAATTGCATATTATGATTTAGCAGAAGGAAATGGAAGTGAAAATACAGCCAGCAATATGCCAACCTTAGAAATGACCAAATATCTCTAATGAGTAATAAAGTGTTCAGTGTGTTTACTTAGCTCTGCCACCTTGACTGTTCAATGAATTTATTCATTAAGAGGTAATGTATCAATGTCAGGCCGAGATGTAGGAGGCTCGCGAGTAACAGAAAAGTGGCCTCACCTGACACTGCTCAGAGCCCAGGGAATGCATACCCATTATACTTGACAGAATACCCTTCACGACTGCTAAACAGGGATCACATCTTCCTCATGACATATAGCACTGCAGTTTCCCAGCATTTATTCTCCTACCCTTGGGCAAAAGCCTTTTTTCTTTGTGTTTCATGCCACACTCTACCCCTCTTCATAGCTGTCATTCTCCAATCACTGGCTACCTAAAAAAAATTTGAAGCGTGGATACCTTCATCATTGCTTCCTTTATACTCTGAGATGTGTCATGAGAAGCAGCAGCTGACATTTTGAAATCCAACATGCCTTTGTGTTACCACAGTCTCTCATTCTTTCAAGTTCTTTCACACCTGCACTCCTGACGTCAATAAGTTAATGACTATCTGCCACGTTTGCCATCACCAGAATTTCCTAGTAACATATTCATATCCTCAGCTCCCTTGCAAAACTCACATGATACCACAAACCAAAGCTCCAGTCCTGAATTTATGCCATAACTTACCACCTCCCCTTACCTATTAGAGATACAGTATAAGAATATCCATGATCTTTAACCTCAGTGGATTATTTATGTACCAAGAACACATCTAGAGAAGAAAATAAAGACAAATGCTTTCTATTTTTAGTATCTCTGCCCACTATCTGAAAAAAAAAAAAAAAAACTGGCATCAGTGGCTGTTTCTCTGCCGTGAGCTACGTGTGTGCATGTTCAGGTGTACATGTGTGTTCTTTTCCAGGGAAGAATTTAAGTTCAGTGAAAGCAGAATCAAGTTGCTTATTTTACTATAAGTCAACCCACACACCCTGCCCCCTAAATGTTTTCTAACTCTTTGTACTTCTGAAATTTCTTCCTGAAGCATCTCTAGCTTTATGCAGTATCTGATCTTTTCCCCTAGAATTAAAATACCTAGAGGTTTCCCAGATTGTGTTGCAGTACAAGCATTCCAAAAGGATTTAGGACTAAACAAAACAAAACAAAACAAAACAAAAAAATTTTGCTTCTCTGTTAAGCAAAAATTTAGGTAAATTTTTAAAAAGGGGGAAGGTTTAGTGTTAGGTTGTATGTGTATATATGACTGTGGATTATATATGTTTGTACTCAACCAAAATATAAGAATAAGAAAGAAACTTTAAATGCAACATCATATTTACACACATCTCTACCATTTGAAGTGTGTATTACAATATTATTTTACTTTAAAAGAACAGAATCCTAACACAATTCTTCAATTCTCTCATCAGAGGAGATTAGTGTATAAGTTTTCTTGCCCTGAAAAGTAAACTTTATCCTGACAAATTCATGTAAGGAAATGAAAAACAGCAGCATTTCTACTTTCATCCATTTTTTTCTGGTCTCTTCTAATGTAAAAATATTTCAACATTCAAAAATAATTGTTTTATGTCTGCATATGTTAAGAAAAGCTTTAATAATTAAGGTGCTTTCCTGAAATAAGCATCCATATAAATTTAAAATTTAAGGCTAAACAATAAATATTCTCTTTGAATTAAAGCAAAATTGCTGAAATGATTCATTAAAGTCAAACTTCAAGAATATATACTAATGAATTTCTTATCTAGCTTCATAATTATGTTGGAAAAATCCACAAAGAATTAACTATTGATACAAGAATGCTGATAATCATATGGATTCAATGATTTTACTATAGAAGTTCATTAACATAAAATGTACATGGTTGTCTGTTTTGAGTATATAATTGGAAATTTCACAAAGCCAGTGATTTCACACAAGTAGATTTTCTACTTTTCTAAGTGTACCCTTATATCCCCAAAGATATAAATTTATTGCAGCAAAGTGTTACCAAAGGAAACGAGAATATAAAGATTGGAGACAGCTTTCTCAGGAATACCTAAGCCTCTTGCAGGTTTGTTACCTTTACTTGGCTTAATGATACCAGCTAAATAAAGTCCACCTCGTGAATCGTTCAAAGAGCAATTGAAGAGTATCAAGAAGTTGTGAATTCCATGGAGACAGGTACTATTTATTTACTGTCTAAGGAATAATTTTTAAAATAAAGCACTTCTTTTTGCATAAATTATTCATGTTAATTTGGTTAAGATATGGCAATATTAAGCCGATGACCAAAAATTAGAGATTTTTTAAATTTCTATTATTTAATGATTTTATTTATTTATTTTTAGAGATAGTGGAAGGGAAGGAGAAAGACAGGGAAACATATATGTGTGTTGCCTCTCATGCACCCCCAGCTGGGGACCTGGCCTGAGACCTAGGCATGCGCCCTAACTGAGGATCGACTTGGTGACCCTTTGGTTTGAAGGCCAGCACTCAATCCACTGAGCCACACAAGCCAGGACAGATTTTTAAATTTCTTAGTTAATAATTAGGATAATAGTATACAAGTATATGAGTAATATGAGTTCCCTAAATTAAGCAAGTTGTGGTTAAATTAATAACAGAACATATATTTACTTTCCGTGAATAAAAGAAATCTATGAAATGCTGAGATTTGAGCTGGATGCTGTTTAGACATTAATGTATCTCTGAAAACATCTAAGTGACTAAAGCTTTGGTAACTGTTCCAAAATTATATGAACAGGAGGAACAGATTATTGAATTCAGGTTTGTTTGACCTGAAGACTGCATTCCTTCCACTGTGGCATATTTTCTCTACTTCTGCTACTTTTCTATGACACTATATGCATTTCAGAAGTATTCATCATACGATCTTTTAAATAACAAATACATAGTGATTTATGGTGAATATATCATGAATTAGAACAACCTTTGAGAAAAGCAAATTGGCAATAAATAGCACATATCTATAGAAGTAATCGGGACAAACTTTCCAGAAACTGCCAACCCCAGTAAACGGGAATTGCCACAGTGTTACTGAAATAGGTGCCTGGATGTTGTTATTAAAGAAAAAAAATACCCAATGACACTTGTTAAAGATTGTAAGAAAGACTTTATTCAAAGAATGCCATTCATTGCGTTAGAAATAGGGACTACTGCAACTAGTTCTTATAGCAGAGAGAGATTCTGGGCTCAACTCTAAATCCAGCATGAGCAAGTGGGAATTTGCCACCCAGGAGCAGGATGTGGGTCAGTGGATGGAAAATTTCTAAGGAAACATCGGGGTGAGGAGGATTCTGGCTACGTTACCCTAACAGGAGTCTCACAGAAGGCAAATCACAGTGAAAAGTCATCACCTGGGTGGTGGTGGGGGGGGAGGAGCCCAATGAGATATTGAAGGTGATTTAATGTAGAGGAGGGGCCATTCTAGCTAATTGGGGTTAGCAGGATACTTGCTAAAATTGGACAATACAGAGATGAACATGGAAGTCTAAAAATGAAGCCCTAATTGAAAAAGTTCAGGGGCATCTAAGCAGTTTAGTCAAGGACAGAATCTTTGGCAATGCTATCAGGATGTCTTTTGTGTTGTGACTATTCAAGGCCTGACAGGTTCGAGGTATTCAGGAAGATAGAAGAATATTTATTCGCAGAGCCATCAGGATATCTGACACGACTTTATTCAAGGGTGGGCAAGCCATGCACACTGCAAGCTGTGTGCCCTCTGCATATCTCTGCATGGCACACTGCATGTCCCCTGTCCCCTTGCATGGCTCTTGTTGTGGCACCCAGTGGGGAGTCCCTACCAGCTTAAGTAGACAAACAAAGCTGGCAAAAAGCAAAAGAATTACATAACATAGCATGATTCTGTGCATGCAAGCCCACTTCATATTATGGGAACCATTTATCAGACCCAGTCTCAAGCTTATGAGAACACTACTTCTCAGGCCCATTCAAGGTTATGGGAAACTCCTTCCTTTAGTTAGCCAGCCACCTGGGTGAGGAAGCCAGACTGCCTCCACTTACCCTACACATTTGTTCCAACTTTTTCTTCTGCTCTTCTCTGTGTTCTGCCTTCCCTAAAACTTGCTTTCGCTACAAGGCTAAAACAGTGGTCACCGGCAGCTCTGGGCATTCAGTTTTCAAGATGAAACAAAATTAGCTTTCAAATGCCCTCCCCCTACTCCCACAGTTTCCATTTATAAAACTATTTGGCACTTAGTGATCTGGCTTAGACAGTGTGTCTATGTCCTGGATGAATCACAATCTAGCCAGGACTGTAGGGAGTGATGATAGGCTGAGTTTGGATCCAATGCTTGTCCTTCACCCAGTCACTGTTGTTAGGAAAGTACACACATGTAAATGACAATTAAGCATGTTCCATTCAGTATACTTTCCCCAGGAGGAAGAAGGGTATTGTCCTGGAAAACAAGACAATAAACATATCTCACATATTTTAAAATGTTTCCTCATTTGCTGAAACAAATTCAATGAGTTCTAGTCATTGTGACCAAAAAAACCTTTAAATTATTATATTGAAATATTTTTATTATGGACAACAATCTCTACTATGGAAGGAATCCAAAGGAAAAAAATAAATTTCTATACATTTAATGCCTTTTTGAATGTAAGAAACAATATTTGTTACCATCTAGCATTCTATTTTTCCTTCATGCCCATAATAACCCAATTTTCATAAAGGAGTTGACTCCTCCACAGTCAAGGTGATCCATCACAGCCTGCAGGGTTGGGCTGGATGATCACAGAGAAATCCCACAGTGATTAGTTCAATGACCCAGACCTAAGTCAATCAGTGAATGCCCTTCTGTTGGCCATGGGGCTCAGGTGCCAGGATGAGCATAATTCAAGAGGGTGAAATTGGAGGGAGTTTTCCTGGGTATGACAGAAAAGACATCATCTGAGCCCTTATGAGAGACAAGTCAGGAGTAAGAAGTTCTCTGTTCTGCCACGCATCTTGATTTGTGGGCATGTGAAGCCTGGTCCTGCAGGAGGCATTTTGCAATCAGGAAGAAAACTGGTCCTGAGATTAAGACAATGCCCCTGGAAAGGCACAACTGAGGAATCACAGAGGAATGAAGCCACTGTATTAACAGAACTGAAGTTGGCCCTACTACCTCTGCATATCCAGCTAGCTGAACAAATACATGTCTTTTAGATTTAACTTATTTATGGTCTTTTCTCCTGTTGCTTACATAACAAAACATCCTGAGACATTAACTTTAATTATGACATCATTACAAGCAAGATGAATTATCAACCAAAGAGGAGCAAACAATAATTTTTGAAATATTCACTCAAAGAAATACTCTGGAGACATTAAATTATATATACATGAAGTCACATAGCAGTGAGGATACTTACAAGGTTACATATAAGTTGTATACCTGAGCTCCCTACCATTCAGCCTCTGGAATTAATATTAAGTATGTTCTGGTGTTAGTGTAAGTAGGCTTCAGAGTCTGACGTCACAGGGAATGAGGTATTTCACAAAAGCATCTATGCAGAATACTCAGGTTTTCTTCTTTTATTTTGCATTTTTAAATAAGCTAAGTATTTTTATGGGACTATCTTCTACAATGTGTTAAACACTTCCTGCCTTACTGGGACAGGTGCGTAGTTTTATGTTTTCTGGATGAGTTAGGGTCATCATTGTGCAAATCAATTGTACTGGGCAACGATTTTCAACCTTGCTCATCTCATGGCTCACAAAAACTAATTACTAAAATTCTGCGGCACACCAAAAAATATATTTTTGTTGATCTGACACAAAGAGAGTATAATTTTGATTAATTCATACCAGTATAATTTTGATATTGTTATGTTGGCTGTTGTCTTTTTTTTTTTTTTTTTTTTTGGACAATCTAAGGGAAAAGAGGTCAGTGCCCCTGACTAAATAGTGGGGTATTTCATGCTTAAAAATTTCTTGCAGAACACTGGTTGAAAATCACTGGTATGAGGTTACATAGTAAAGTAATTGTTTGAGAAGGCATTTGCCTCAAGACATGATGCCTTTTAAATCTTGGGTCAGGTGGTTGTATTTACTTTTCATAATTATTTTGTGTACTTTATGGTTCTTCTCCCCCAGGCTATCAGCTGTCATTTTCTTCCTCTTTGGTGACCCACCAATATGGTCATGCCTCTCCTAATTTTCTGCTTTTAACCTGTTCTAGGTTAGAAACACAAATAGGCACACTTTTTAGAACTGAATCTAAAAAAAGTGTCAAGAGGTTTTGTAAGGGATTTGTCTACTATAACAAGTTCTGTTCCAGAACTTGTCCAAATACTTCAGAACTGATAGAGTCAGGAAAAATGATGTTATGATTTGTTAACTACAAAATAAAAAGATCACTTGTGTGTGAAAGAGATTTTTCTGTTAAATCTCTTAAAATTAAGGGGATTATTCTGACAACTACTCAGACTGAGATAATTTTGACGTTTACCTGAAGTAGGGTTTTTGCCAAATGGCATGCAAGTTTTCTATCTGCGATGAGTCTCAGGCTAGAAAGCACATCAGTCGAGATGTCATAGTTCAGTTTAGCAAGGGCACGCCAAGTTTCAAGGCGTTCCTGAGCTGTTTGCAGCCTAGGACAGAGCTGGTCCGTTATCACTACAGTGTTTTCATAGCGTGATCTCCCATATGAAAACATCTGAGTAAATGTGCTCCTTTTCTTTTTTCCATGAAAATTATGCATTTTTCTGCTGAATGGAGGCTTTGGAAACAAAAAGGAACTACTGACTAAATATTCTTTAAATCTGCAGTATCCTAAATTGACATCTTTGGATTGAGTTTAAACCTCAAGGGATAGTATTTAATATGACATCAATTTGAAACTCCAAGAAGACCATACGGAAATGATGCCTCAAATGTTTACTTGCAGCTTTACATACAATTATTTTTACAGCTATCTTTAATGTGTCTTTCTTGTTTAATAGCAGATTTTAGTCATTGTTCTTCTGGCAGCCAAAGCATAATGTGCTGCCTAGTGTAACAAAGTGTTGTTAGAAACAAATCCGTCCATCTCTAATTAGCTAACCTTGGTTTTGCAAGTTTTCAATCTGAAATGCAGATCTGTAAATTGGATCATAGAGAAAACATTCCACTTGGAGAAATTTTACCAGAAGCTTTTAAAATAAATACCTTTTCCTTTTTTTTTTCCTTTCCTTTTCTAAAAAGGATGAAACTTTGATTGTTTTTGATAAATCCTGTGGAGGATGAGCCTCTAAATATAAATAAATAAATGAATGAATAAATAAATAAGGATTCTAAAACTCTGGTTTATTAAGGAAAGTGTTTGCTTCATGGGAAATTTCCCTCAGACTCAGTCCATATGGATTATCCTTTAAAATGTTTTCAACAGTTTTGCCATTCTGCCTTCGATTGAAATGAGCCTAGCCTTTGAATGTTGATGAATTTACAGCTCTAGTAATACAAACTCTTCTGGCATTTCCTGCACACAATTAGGCTTCTTAATGCTCGAAAGATTTGAGCTACAGTAGTTTGCTTCATTATTAAAGACATATGATGCCTGTTGTACAGATTTCCCCTTGGGTGACAAAGCTGATAAAAGAATAAAGATTCCCAAGAATCTGTATCTTGAAAATAATTCCCATGGTATCTTTCTTTTATTTTTTAAGTTGTAGGAAAGCTTGCACAATAATTTTCCTCTTTATTTAGCTTTGCATGTATTGAGAATCCGTATGAGTACATAGAACTTACCAGTTGGAATTATTCGCCAGATGGAAAAGGAAAACATGAAATTTACCATTTTTGCCCACGGTTGGTGATGTTAATGAGACCTTCCTGAAAATGGAAATTTGAAGTCAGTCCTAATCAGAATCCTGATTGCAGGTGTAACGAAATTCCAAAGAGATCAAGTGCAGTTTACTCTGGGATCTGCCAGACCCAATATGAACACTGTCTGTATCCCAGGTAAATTTGGACAGTTGTTAAGTACTTTAATGGTGGTAGCTTACTTCTGTCCTAATGACTTCAAGTCAGTCCTGTGGTTTAGTGATGAGAATGTCATTTATTAAATCCATCAACTCTTCCAGACCCTCTGCAAGCAACATTGAAGCAGAGTGTGTGAGCTGCAATGGGTATTTCTTTTTATTTTATTTTATTTTATTTTTTGCATGTCAGGGGATGGAGGCAATCCTAATGCAGGTGTCCTTCCATCTACTGGGCTATGTAGCTTTCCACAGGGGCAAGAGTGCCTCCTTTTGTTAGTGAGGAGGATGGAAGCAGAAGTGAGGAGGGGGAATTCACAAGGCGAGAATGGCTGTTAGAAACTGGCCTAAAAGCAGAAGATGGCAGCATTCCAAAAGTGCTGTTTTAGCTTCTGCAGAGTCACCATTGACAGATGGACTTGGATCCAAATGTCACAACAGAGAAAAAAAAATTCTAGAATTCAGCACTTAGGTCCTTTAGCTGTCTAAGTGAATGAGCCAGAGCTATACAAAGGAGGTGCTGTAGTTAGATAAGTTGCTGCAGCTATAGCCCTAAAGATATGTTATTCATAAATATGGAATCTTATTTGCAACACAGTCCCCAAATTTGCAGAAATCCCTTTGTGTCCCAGCTCTGAGCCCAGTGCCCATAGCCTTGCTTTTAGTAAGTGTTCAGTGAGTAATTGTAAAATGTAACAACTCTCTCTGCCCAAGCAAATTGCTTAACTTCTCTGCTGAAGTATATTGCATGAAAGCTATGGAAAAATGCATTTCTTTAACTTACTCCTTGCTTCTAAATTTCCTCTTTCGTCTTTTCAGTGTTACACATCTCTGTTTGGGAAGCTCGTAAACAAGAAAATAATGGAAGTTTAAAACTAAAGTAGACTTTAAAGAGGAAGTGTACCTCAGAACTTTAAATTGATAAGTGAGAACATTGTGCTCCATAGAGGTAAGGAATTTGGGTAAAACGTCACAAAGTGAGCTGGGTGCAAAAGCCAGGACTAAAAACTAGGTCTTTTAAACCTCAAATTGCTCTCTCCACCTTTTAAATAATTGAAATGTGTTCATATTTCTTACTATGCTGTGTGACGGGAGAAAAAAATTGTATATGTTATTCTGAAAATAATAAACAATATTTATGGAACACTTATTTGACAGGCACTGTCCTTTATATAGTTTATATAAAATTACTTTTATAATTTCAGTAAATCCTTCCAACAATCCTGTGAAGTAAGTGGTTATCTGAATTTTACTTGAGTGACATTATGTGTATAAGAATACATGTTTATCACTATATGTAAATATATCTGTCATTTATCTATCTATCCATCATCATCATCATCTTCCATCCACCCATTTTTGTGGCCACAGACTATAGGTAGATGCAGAGCTGCTTAAACACAAGTATGTCTGTGTAAGAAAACTCACTCTATTTCACTCAATAATGCAACACAGATGCCTAGAATTTAATCTTAAGCAAAGACCAATAAAAATTGTAGGATTAAACTACAGTCAGAATATATAATACCTTAATTTCAAAAACAGTCAAACAAGCAATACAGATAAACACAAATAACTTAATGCACAATTAGCATTTTATCAAATAGAGACACATTTCTGAAGATTATAATTAAGGATCTTTATTGTGCTAAAAACACTGTTGTTGATTTTTCAATTGAGTCTTAAAAAGTTAAGGTGTTAACTTGGGGAAAATGCTAAGTTTTGTAACATGAACAAATGTGATCACGGTAGTTGATGTGAATCCAAAATAGAACAATATTTACCTAGTCACAATGGTGTAAACATTAAACACACTGAATCAAATATTGAGGTATAACCCCATTTGGTGACTGGGAACGGAAGACGTGAAGTGGTAGCAGAAGAACTTAGATCTTAACCATTTAAGATCTTAACCATTTTAATAGCCAGGTAGCAGGTACTGTAAGTAAGTTAGTGAGCAGCCTGAACTTGTTGAAGTAAAAACAGGAGTAAAAAAAATAATTTTTCTCCCATCACCCTTTAAACCTGCTTTGTCAGATCTCCTTCCACCATCACTTTACAGCCACTGTCATTTATAAGAAAAATTAATTGGGACTATTTTTAGGTATTGTATCCACACCACTCTAATTTAAGACTTCAGTGTGCCTTTAACGCACAGCACTCCCCTTCCCTCAAGCTCAGGCTGCCCTTGACAAAGCTCAGAGACTTGCAACACGAGGAGGTTATAGGGTCTGCCCTTTCACTCTTCCTTCAGTTCTTTTCCTGCTCCCCTCCCAATACCTTCTGGTTGTTCCAGTGGGGTGGAGGGTGGGAAGGGTTGAAGTGCTTAAGGCAAAAGTGACAAAGGTCTTAAATCACTGGTTCCTTTGTCACTCAGCCACTGTTATTTTCCGTGTGGCATCTTGTCACAGGATGACTCTTTTGAGGACCATATTAGAGGCTTTCTTGGGGAGCCTGTGGTGAACTCCAGCCTGCACAGTTGCCTAAATTGAGTGATAACCCCATTATCTGGTGAGTCCTGTGATCTGAACCCTGGCCCCACCACAATGCACACGTGCGTGTGTGCACACACGGCCTTCTCCTTTTGAAGGGTCCTCTCCCACACTCTCTCCTCCTGCTTAGTCAGGCCTGGACACCTTCTGCCTCTGGCATCCAATGGCCATTCTGAGGCTTCCTTGATTCTGTGTGCGGTCCCCTGTTCCTAAGAGTTATGCCTTCTTATTTCTTCCCTTCAAGAGCTTCAAGTACTCTCTAGCCTTCAATTTTCTTGTGCTGTCTTTTGATGACCAGAAATTTTTAATTTAGATAAAGTCCAATGTATTACATTTTTTCTTTTCCTTGTGCATTTTTTGTCTTTTCTCAGAAACAGTTATTTATCCAATGTTCCCAGAAATGTTTTTTTGTTTAATTCTAGAAATGATATGATTTTGGTTTAATGCTTTAGATCTAGGATTACCTCAAATTACATCTGTATTGTTGTAAGATAGTACTTAAAGTTAATATATATTTTTTCATACTTTTATCCCATTTTTTTCCAGACTGTTTGTTGATAAGACTTTCCATTCCCCATTGAGTTGCTTGGATCTGCCTTGTAAAAAATCAGAGTCTATTTGTGGAATTTTTCTTACGTTAATCTGTCTCCCTATCATTCTACCAATACTGCCCTGTCTTGGTTATTGTAGCTTCGTAGCTATAAACAAATAAATGAATGAAAAATTTAAAAAGAAACAGTGTTTCTTTTTGCATTCCTGCTTTTAGGTGTTCCACATTTGGCTATATTGCTAATATTTTTTTAGAACATAGGATAAAAGATGTAGCTGTCTTTTAGACATTGCTGTATCTGCTAACCTGAAATTTCAGCTACAGTGGGCCTATCACTAGATTCCTGAAATACAACAAGAGATCATTTAATCACTTACTTTGTTAATGCATAACAGGGAATGTAAATAATCTCCCTGAACTAAACAGATTCTGGCTATCTCATATTTCACTTTAATGAAATCAAGCCAAAAGTTTACACTTTGCCCCACCTGCAGGTATCAATTTCTGTAAATTTGAATCTTTAAACTTTGACAAAATTCCTCTGGTAAACTTGCTTAAAATGATAATATATAAATACAAAAAGGATTATTAATAGTTTGTATAACATAAAAATCTAGAAATAACAAAGCCAGCTTTAGGAAGAACTATATTCTAAGAGTACCATCAGTGCTTCATCAGTCCCTCCCCTGTTCCCCACCCCTCTTCCAAACCACTTCTGTCCATCTCTTAGCAATTCTGTTCTCTGGGTTGGCTTCATTCTTGGGCAGGCTTTCACCATAGAGAGAGGCCCTTGGCAGCTCTCATCTTACCAATTTAGTTTCTCTTTCCAATAATTTCTAAAAGAGGCTTGGGCTTAACTCCCTGGCTTACGTAGAGTCACTTGACCGTCCTTGAGCTTCTCGCTGTAAATCTGTTCTCCTGGGTATAAGCTACTTCCCCTCCCTCTGAGCAGGATGGATTGGGGCCAGATTTACCTGAATTACTTTGCAAGGAAAAATAGAGTTGTAATTGCCAGAAAAGTGGATAATGCACACTGAACAGACAAAAACAAGAGACTGTTACTATAGTTTGAAGGCTCAAAGAGTTGAATTTAATAACTGTGCTTAAGTACTAATTTGGAAAGATTTTTCCCTCCACTCTTTGTGTTTTGTCCCAGAGCAAGAGAATATCCAGTTTCTTCTTGCAACATGTTTCAAGGGGTCTGTGTTGTGCAATGAATCTCCAGTTTATCTGAAAACACTGAAGACATATCACATTTGTCTTGTCAAAACTTCTGACACATGTAGTAGGATATCAAACAATGTATATTTTTTGACTTTTCAAAAACATTTGCTGGCCACTAGTACAGTGGCATGAATGCATTACTGTGCTATAATCAGTTCTAAGCTGGGTTTTGAGAATTTATAATTTAATTTCTCTGAAAGAAATTTTTGATAAAATAATTGGCATTCCGATCTCTGCAAGTATGCTTCATTTTTATAGAGATGAAAAAAGTCCATTTTGCTGATTTGTCAGCCTTGTCAAACTAGCTATTGGAAACTCACCAGAGTTCTTTGGAAAAAGCCCATTTTACATGGGTAAAAGGGGAGGAATTTACATCTTTTTGAAGTTATTTTTTAGTCTCTGATGCAAATCACCCTAAGTCTACATATAAATTAACTCCAACATTAAACCAAGGTTGACCAAGCTTGTTTTAACATCACCTTTTGATCTCTGCACAAAGGGCTTTCCATTTCTGTGGATTCGTGAGGCTACTATGTTTTGTCACTGTCCTCCGGATACTTTAAGGGTTATTTTCTAACAACATTGCTTAATAAAAACATGTTAGAAAATGAATAATTATGCCCTTAATAACAACGAATAGTTATGCTCTTAATAACAAGGTTTGCCTTCCCAATTCCATAGTCAGGGCCTGAGAGTCCCAGGCTAAATTGGACACCACTCCAGAGATTCATTAAGCAATTCATTCTACTTGGCCAGCATTTACCTCAGAGACCAGCAAACTCAATTATCCTTTCTTTACTTGGAGTTATTTCACCTTGACTCCTTCTAGCTCCAGAACTCACTGTGATATAAAAGAACTCTCTGGAAACTATTTCTCTTATGGCTATTAGCATCTGTTATTTTAGCTTCCCATTGTTTGCCCTCAGCATCTTCTTGCTGCTCTTCTGGGTCCTTTCTTAGCAACCAGTTGTATTCCAAAGTCCCTTTGCCTCCCATTTGTTGTTGAAAACATCATTTTCTACTCTCTTTTTTCTTCTTCTTATTTTTAACTATATTTCTAAAGATTAAAAACATGAAGAAGATATCTTTTCATGAAATGTTATCAAGATAAAGTTAGCATTATGCAGGTAATCTCTTTCTCTGTCTCCTTTCTCCTTTCTTCCCAGCAACCTCTGCACGAACCTTCTCAGAATGTGACCTTTATACGCAGGGAGCAAGGAACATTCCACACCACCAATGCTCTCTGTTCACCAATCAGAGAAGAAGAAGAAAGGTCTCCAACAGCATATTGGAGTCCCACTGGAACATTTGGGTAAAGGGAAAAAGAATCAGAGACTCTTGTTCTTGGACCTCTGCGGAACTGTGCATCTCCTGATTTCTGTGGCCCCTGCTCTTCAGTGGCTGCTTTTGAGGTTTCTTTAGGTTTCTAACACAAAAATTCCTGGATTGTCCTTCTGATGATTGTATCTTTGACATCCGGGTTTCCCAAGCCCTGCCATCAACAAAGTGGCCTTGTCTTATTCCTCTTCTCTCCAGTGTTGCTTTCTCATTTCTGTAGCTCTTAGTCAACCTGTTAGACTAGTTATCAAAAATGCAAGAGTCTTTTTTGCTTGTTTATAGGATATTTTCTTATTAATCACCACTAAACTTGATCATCTCTCGTTACGTTTTATTATCCAGATAAGAAGCAATACAAAATAGGGGTTAGAGAGCACAGATCTTGGTGACACACAGACTAAATTCAAATTACAGCTCCACCCATCACTAACCATATGACCTTAGAAAAACCACTTAACCTCTATGTACTTCAGTTTCTTAACCACCAAATAAATTCAATAGGAATACTAAATCAAAAATTATTGGAAGAACTTAGCGTCCACAGTCCTTGTCTAAAACTCTTGAGACTAGCCCTGACTGGTGTGGCTCAGTTGGCTAGGTATCTTCCTGCAAACCAAAAGGTCCCCAGTTTGACTTCAGGTCAGGGCACCTACCTGGTTTGTGGGTTTGGTTCCCAGTCAGGGTGTGTGCATGATCTACATTCCTCTCACCTTATTCCCTCCCTTCTCCTTTTCTCTAAAAATAAATAAAGTCTTAAAAAAAATAAAACTCTTGACACTAGCTATATCCTAAAATTAAGAAAACTTTTATTTTTTTAAAAGAAAGATTATATACAATAGATTACTCAATATAGTACACAATGCCCAACGACAGAGTTTGGGCAGCATAGCTAAACAATTCTGCAGGAAAATGTATGATTATTCACACTCAGTCAAATAAAAAAAGATTCGAAATAGCTACATAGTAGTTCACATCAGCTTTGCCATCAAATGAGTTCCAGCTGGGTCAGGCGCTGCTGTAAAGTAAGTTACGGAAAACAGCGTGCTTCAGAGCTGGGGGCCACGTGCATGTAGCGTTCAGCCAAGTGTTTAACATACAGGAAGTTCTCCAATGGAATTATGTATTATTATTAATATCATTTTTAGCAAAAGCATTTATCAAGTGTCTACCACCGACTGTTTATTTTGACATGTATTATTGTTTTATGGAACCTCTTGGTTGAGGTCAGGGACTCTCATTTTCTTGTCAGACTCTGATTAATTCTTTTTTTAAGACTGTGATTAAAACCATTGAAAATTGAGGAGATAGGTATTGAAGAGTTTTTCTAACAAAATCCTTTTTATTTTCTTCTCTGAATAACTTCAATGTTCAGATATAGTCACAATGATTTCTATTTAACATTATTTTATTGAAGTATAATTGACAAATAAAATTGTAAGATATTTAAAATATACAATATGATGATTTGATATATTATATGAATCAGTGTGAAAGGATTCCTCCACATCAAGCTAATGAATACATTCATCATCTGTCATATTTACTTTTCTGTGTGTGAGAACATTTAAGTTCCACTCTCTTAGCAAATTTCAATTATACAATCACCCCCTTTATTTATGGGGCTTTGTTCTAAGACCCCGCAGTGGATGCGTGAAACTGTACAGAGTGCTGAGCCCTATACGTGTACTGTTTTTTCCTGTACATATGATAAAGTTTAACTTATAAATCAGACACGGTAAGAGATTAATAATAATAGCTAACAATAAAATAGAAGAATTATAACAATGTACTATAATAAATGTTATATGAATATGGTTTCTCTCTCCTTGATAATTTCTGGTAATGGAGACAACTACTAAGTAACTAATGGGCAGGCAACTTATACCATGTGGATATACTGGACAAAGGTATGTTCCACGTGCTGGGCAGGACAAGTGGGAGTCGGGGGGTCATCTTGCTACTCAGAATGGTACATAGTTGTAAAATCTTATGACTTGTTTACTTCTGAAATTTTTCATTTACTATTTTTGGACTGTGGCTGGTCATACTAACTGAAACCATGAAAATCTAAACTGTGGATGGGGTGGGGGATGCTGTACAATACAGGGTTATCACCTGTAGTTAGCATGTTACAGATGAGATTCTAATCCTGTGGTGGAGAAGGGTCCAAGGGTAACCAGAAATGGCTGCCAGCCTCATCCCAACCCCTCACCCAACGGCAGTCCTCCTCAAGACAGAGTGATTTGTACTCCCTCAAGTTCCTCCAGTCCATCTGGTCTCTGCTGCTGAGGTGACCCAGTTCACTCTTTCTGTGCCTGAGATGTGAGCAGTGTAGATATCCCATCACCACATTTTGCTTTCCATCTGAGCCACAGAGAAGTGGGCCTCCCATACCATCTACTGGATAGTACGTGGTAGCAATCGTATGAGAAATTTTATGACAGGTTACAAGATACACAAACTATAGAACACTCATGTAAAGGGAAGACAATATATCATTCTCTGCTAACCACGTTTTATTGAATCTCTGTGTTCACAAATGAAAGCAGCCTTGTTCCAAGCTAATGGGACAAGGCCTGGACCTGCAAGGCAGGCCCCGGCCTCACATATTTCAAACCCAGATATATTCAATAACCTACCTAAATGATAAAAGTCATCATCTTTTTTTCAGAAAAATTTCTGTACCTAGTATGGCCCCTGGTTTTCATTTTTTCATTTTTTTTTTTACTGTTTTATAACATAGACCAAGTAAAATAAATATCCTAGAATTTTTTGTGTAGGTAGGTTGGGTACTGGGTTTAATTTTTTTTACTGTTAAATAACCAGATTGAATATAAGAAATTATTTGTACACACATATGGTACCATTAGACATACAGATATAAAAATATCTATGTAGCCATAAATAGATCAATAGATAGTATGCAGACAGAAATACAGATACCTCCTTCAAAAGGCCATCTAAATTATTTCCCCAAAAAACCTTTTTCAGGCTACTCACTGAAATGTGAAATTCACTCAGGAGGCCACTTTATTTCCAGCCTAAAATTCCTAATGTCCTGAACACTTAATATGGTGCCCTTTAGGATTACTGCTAAGTTGAACCTAAATTCTGCAGCCATTACCATGAAAAGCACATCAGGCTACAAAATGAGCTCTTAAAGGAAAGTAGTTTTTCAAACTACATTATGGTGTTTTTAAAGGGAATAAAAGCCTTAATGAGAAAATGAGTCTCTTGAGACTTCCGGCTCCAAGGTCAGCTGTGCACACTTGCCCTCTTGGTTACAGAGAATCTGTAAAGGGGCAGTGCGGGAGCCCATTCTGTAAAAGGTCCAGGATGAAATAAAGTGACGGTTCTCTGGAGCCTCGGCTGGGCAACTATACAATTCTCTGACAGATTTCCTCTGAAGCTGCTCCCACACAATATTACAGAGTAACCCAGCCTCTCTCCTGCTACATACCACCCAGGGAGGGGAAATGGGGTTGCTAAGAAACCTGTTGCAGTAGTACCTGATGGAACTAACACTTGTCAGCTAATAACAGTTTAGTTGTGAATAAATTTATCAGAATCTTCCCAAGTGGATTAATACATCGTCAGCTTCTGGAGAGATCGGGCCCTAGATTTATTTATCTTTATTTCTAGTCACATCTATGCGGGGCTACATAAATGTTTCTGGAGAGTTGGCTAAAGTCAGCCTACTCTACAATGTTGTCCTCAGCAGGCGCCTCCAGGGTGGGAGTGAGGAAGAGTGAGGAGGAGACAGAGGGTCTGGTTTTAGACACTGTTACTTGTTGCTGAAGTCTGTTCTGTGAGGATGACAAAGATGTGGGCACTTTGAAAGGAGACCTGGAGGGTGACAGAACTTACCTGCACCTTCAAGTGTGATGATTAGGGGAGAAAATGATGCTTCGCATTCAGAATAATTTGCCAAATACTAAAATGAGTATTCAGAGTATTGCAGAATAAAGGATAATGGAAAATGCCCAAAAATTACCGTGCATAAGTCTCCCTAGGTGGTCTCCATTAGTTGGTAGTGTGATTTAGGCGCGACTGTCCCTCCTCCAGAAGAATGGGCAAATAACACGTTGATGACAGGATGCCGAAAATGGGGCTGGTATCATTTGGTTCATTCCAGCTTCCCATGCAACCACCGCATTAAAGACTTCTTGGTAAGCTACAATGAACACTTTAGCATTGTGAGAAATAGAGACGGCTCTAAAACGGAATTGCATTTAATTTATGGGATGCAGAATAATAACAACCTGTAAACTAGGACAAGTAAGAGAAAGGGAAAATCCGATCTGGCTCCCTGAGCCTCTTTCCTCCCCATCTCTTCAGTGTTAAACAAGGCTCACTGTAACATGTATTGTGAGGAGACGAATTCACTGGGATGGTTCTTTGTTATTTTACCTCTACCCAGAAATGTAATTAAGAAGCAAATCATATTATCCTGATGACAAAGTGTGTCTGAAATGGCATTATTACTGTAAAATTACAGAAAATAAGACTCCATTCCCACTTCTAATTTATCACAATCTTGATAAAAGTTCTAAATGCTGCCAAACAGTGAAACGGAATGAGGCCTGTTGAAATGAGAGTGGCCAGCATTTTGTTACTTAAGGGCAGTACTATTTTTTTTCACCCTTATGGAGCTAATTATACAATTTATGATGCATTTTGCTGTTTTTGGTAATATGTATAAACAGTAACGGTCCTTGGTATTCTATTTTGAAGATTTTTTTTTTCTCAAGCTCTTATTGGCCTATGAATTCAGATAAACTTCCAAGTCATCTAAGTGGCAAGTAGTTTTCTTGATTTAGAAAATGAAACACAAGTTATTTAAAGGTTTATCAACTTTATTCAGTTCAAGATTATGTAGCAGGCATTTCCTTTCCTAGAGTGGGGGGAGCAAAACACCACCCACATAACTTCACACGCCCCCTCCCTCGGAGCCCCTGTCTGGGACGTAGTGAAATCACTGGAATATACTATTTCACCCTGAAGAGCCCTGGTGTCAGATGTGACTTCTTTGTTCTTCCTTTTCAGTTCAGACCCAGTCACCAAACATGCGCCCAGAAGAGGCGTCAAACGTATGTAACTTGTTGTAGGCTGTGTTCTCTTCTGCCAGCCTGTGCAGAGGCTGCGTTTAATGCTTCCTATGCTGGGAGTTCTGGAAACAAATCACACACTCTAACAGTGACCCTCCAAGCAGCCGAGGGGGCTTTATGACAAGATGTGTCCCTTCCTTGTGCTTTTTATCTCTTTGCAGGAACCATAATCATTTTAGGAGGCTATTCTCAGCTCAGGTACTGTTGTCCCAGGGGCTCTCTTTCCTCTTTAAAGACTTTCCAATGTCATTCTTCCTCTCGACCCTTGGCCGGTGCCCTAGTTCTTTGGTACAGTGAACTGGTTCATCCAGGATCTTTGTGGCAGGAGAGAATACAGGCAAGTGTTTCTCTTTTAGGGAAAGAGCAAGATGAAAGTCTCGGAGCTGGGAATGACATCAAGACTGATAATGTTGAATCTGGCCTTAGCCCTGTGATCCTGGAGTTCAGTGAAGGTTAAGGAAATCCCCCCACCTTTTGTGTTCCAGGAAACAGCACAGGGCAGAAAAGTGTCCTTCCCCATGCGACTTAGCTATAACTCACAAGATGCCCCTGTTCACCTAGGAGAAGGCCAGACACAATCTCCAGATTTCCATTCTTTGCCTCATAAATAATTAACCGAACCATGTCTGCATTGATCAACCAGAACGAAATGCTGGTTAACTGAACTTAGGTTTCTTTTCTTGCCCCAGGTCCTTGAACTTTGACCCGTCTGCCTGAGCCAGCACAGACCCTCTTTAAGAGCCCCTGTTCCAAATAGGCTGGCCTCACAGAAAAGCATTCGCTGGTCTACTGCTCCATCAGGCCACGCTGTGTCTCACTTCCCCACACCTGGTTCTTTCTGGCCTTGTTTACTCCTCCTTAGGAAGGTAAAGCCGTTTTCCACTTAACTTGAGATATTTGTAGATCATTGGTCAGAGCATTCTTCCTATTACAAGGGTCTACCTTCCTCTTGCAATAGCCCCTTTCCTCCAATTTTACCACTTCACAGTTTTTTGACCACATTAAGCACCTAAACATTCCTTCCCTCAACAAGTTTGTTCGTTTGCTCTCTCTCTCTCTCTCCCTCTCCCTCTCCCTCTCCCTCCTCCTTTCACACAAACACACTCACATATTTCATAAAGATGCCAATGTGGCTATTCTTGTTTCTCGAATAAAACAACAGGTGTGGTGATTGGGTGAGTTACAAGTAGTTACATACACTGAATAGTAAGTTGTTCTTTTTCTCTGAATTTCTATTTACCTTTAATGTTCTCCAAAATTGCTTGGTAATCTCAAACTGTTTATTAAGATCTCTGTTTTGTATAGACGTGTCTTTCAAAACCCATTCCAATCAGTTTAACTCAGAAGAAAAACATGTGCAGAAAACACAAGCAACTTTTAATTGTTCCCTTCTCCTCTCAGTAAACAGCATGATTTGCCATAAAAACATCAAACTGCCAGATTTGACTGAAGAAATTCTGATGATTTTAGATGTAATAAATAATGCTTATTCTAACATGGTATTGTTTTGGTATTTATTTTTTCTTATGGGAGAAAATTTATTTATTTTCTTAATCCTTACCCAAAGATATGTGTATTGATTTTAGAGAACGAGAAATGAGGAGAGAGAGAGAAAAACATCGATTACTTGCTTCCTGTACCTGCCTGACCCGAGTATGTGCCCTGAGTGGAATCTGAACCCACACCTTCTGGTGTATGGAACAACACTCCATCCAGCAGAGGTACCTGGGCAGAGCCCATTCATGTGTTTTGAGTTTAAAATAGTATTTGTTTTCCTTAGCATTCATTACTAACCAGGGCCTAAGCAGACTTACATGGTTTAAACCTTTACAAATTAAATTTGAGGGACAGCTATTCTTTTCTATCAAACACATTCTAAATCTCAGTAAATCTATTTCTTTAATGTGCTGCCTGATGTATAATAATGCAAACAAAAACACATAATGAGCTCCTCTTGAGAAAGGAATATGTATTCACATGGGATGAAAGATCTTTTGATAATTCACTCTTGGCTTCATCACTTGATTTATATTATCCTCCCACATTAATTTGTTTTTAATTTTTTCCTGTCTTCCAAGCTTTTTCTCATTTCATTGACATGCATGTGACAGAGGCAGTTGATGAACTGCAGAAGTAAAGAGTCTAACTCAGAGGAAAAGCCTGAATTAGTTTGCAGTCCCATGGAGTCCATGCAAGAAACTGAGAAGTGAATTTCCAAGGACTTGATCATAGCATTTTAGAAACAAGTGATGAAATCAACAACAACAAAAGAGCCCATTAAAACAGTGTATTTTTTTAGTCAATGCTGAATGGCTCCCTTGAGTCTATTTTTTTTCCAAGGCTTCAGCCAATGCGACTGTACACTCTAGAAGTGACTGCAAAGCTATAGGAGCTCTATAAAATCCATTTTAAGATTTTATTTCTTTATCTTTAGAGGGGAAGGGAAGGAGAGAGGGAGAGAAATATCAATGCATGGTTGCCTCTCGTGTGTCCCTGCTGGGAACTGTCCTGCAACCCAGGCATGTGCCCTGACTGGGAATCAAACCACAGTCCTTTGGTTCACAGGCCTACGCTCAATCCAATGAGCTACACCAGCCAGGGCAAAATCCATTTTTTGTTATAGATCCTAATTTCAAAAATGTATCCCTTCTCTGAACTTTATTTTAATTTACGGAAGGGTAAATAACTTATTTAACTATCTTTAGTTGAGGAAAGAAGCAGTATAGCTGACACACCTCAAGGTGAAACTCATTGCTTTTAAAAAAATAATACACCATCCCTTTCCAAGTTTATCCTGTGTACTTTTATATGGAAGGAAGCTCAATGATTTCAGCCCTATTGTTTTCCACCAGTGAAGTTAGATGCTGTTTATGGGAGCATTTTTCTTTATTATGGAAAATATGTTTCATGATCTTTTTTCTCTGTGGTTATATGTATCTCTTCAACTGTCTTTTAATTCTACCTACATGCTTTGCAAAGATGACTGAGTTGAGGGCATGACCCTAGCTAAAATACTAGCATCCCACGCTGCCTCCTTGTGCTAAGTAACCAACATTTGTATCAGTCTCCTCATCGGTAGAATGGAATTCTGGTGGAGATAAAAAAGGATTATATATATATTTTTTAAATGCTGGGAATCGATTGTCTGGTTGATTGATTGGTTGGTGTTTCTAACCTGGGTACTTAGTTGGGAATGATGTGTTCCATTCATTTAAATTAAATTATTCACTTGCCCCAAAGTACCTGTAAATCTTGCACTTCTATCATGTCAAAGTGGTATTAGTAACATCCAACCTAACTGACTGTGTACCTACTGGATGCTAGGGATGTTCCAGCCACCCGCCCCTTTTTTTTTCTTGAGTAAGTTTGGTTCATAAAAAAAGGCAAACAGGGTAATTTATTTATTTTTCTTAAAAATACATGTTTTGTTTTACTTTCACATGGATATACTCCAACTTCATTCTTTCACAATACTTTTGAGAAGTAATTTCTTCAGGAACAGGTAAGACTATTTTTAGATGGTAAAATCCTTAGGAATAAATCAGTTTGGTTAATTTGTTACTTAATACCCCTGAGCAATCCCTGTGTTCATAGCCCTGGACTAGAAGATTTGAGCATATTTACTTAAATTTAGGGATCTTTAAGCTGTAACTAAAACAAGGTATGGCAAGAATTACCCTGTTAAATGGTGATCGTCCCCTCAGCTGCATTCTGGCCATCTCTCTCAAGCAAAAGTCAGCTGGTTATTTCAGTTATAAGTGGAGGATTCCATACAATGTGACACATGCAATATCCCCAAAATATGTGCTTGTAGATGGACTCAATCATTTAGTTCTTCCAATTTAATTTCCACATGGACCCATGTTTTCAAAGCTATAACATAAGTACTTTAAGCTACAGAATTCCCTAGCAACCCACCCACACTACTGACTTATTTAGATGTGTTCTATGAAATTGCATGTGAGGAGATTTCTTAAAAGCCTCCCCCCATTTTTTTGTCACCGAGAACTGATGTGTTTCCCATTGACGAATGGCCTAATAATGACTGATTATCAGTGTGAATCTTGGAAGAAGGCATTTACAAATACCGTTTTAGTTTTATACTTCTAGGCTCTAATAGAATATTTCAATAAAAGCACCTCCTTGTTTTATCAAATAGTATTTTTTAAACTTGGTTCTAAGATTCTATAATTCATTGCCTGTTTTTAAAATTAAGAATATATTTATGTGTCTTGATTACCAGAATTCTATTTGCAAAAAAGCTTGATAATATAAATAAATTGACTAAGATGGAATGCCATAGCCATCATATTAATGTTAGGTGTTACTCATATGTTTTCATTAACACCCATGACAAACCTTACCAGCATGTTTATTTTATGGTACAAAACTGTGGCTTAGACAGTATAACTTATTCAAGTCACAGAGGCAGTCTCTAGCAGCACAGGGATCCTGACCCAGTCATCCTAATTCCAAAGCCCATTCTCGCTCTTTGTCCTGTGTCCTGGTTCTGTGTGTTGTGTATAACACAGTTTCTAACATAGTTACCCTCCAAAATTATTTGCTGAGAAATGAGTGAATAATAAGTACTTGGTAAATCAAAATAAATATACATATACTATATCTCTACATTGTATTTTATATTTCATAAAGACAAGTGTTAATAAACCTCCTGCATGTCTGTCTTACTGGAGAATTATTTATTTAGAATATTCACAGAATAACTGAAGTGCAGGTGTCAGGGTTGCTCTTGTTCATTGCACTTTGGCTGAAGTTAGGAGAGAGACCTCAGCTCTTAAGCTGGGGGGCTTAAACTGTGATCATGAAACACCAAACACTTCCTTGTCATGATCAGGGGTCTGATGCTTGTGGTTGCAACTTTTTGGTGTGTGAGACAATGCAATGACCTGTCACCTGAGCTGTCTTGGTTCAAAAAGTACCAGCTCCTCCCCTGACTTATCATGAGATAGAGTCTGTCCTTACTGCTACGGCAAATATGAAGTTTGCTACCACCTGGGCACTCGGCCAGCATTATTTGTTTTCAACATTTGTATTGCACATTTCCGTGGAACTTTACAAGAAACTAGCATGCAGAAAATCAGTTTGAATAAGTTAGCTCTTACCTTTTCTGTGTATTATTGTTGCTGTAATTATTATTTTTTTTTATTTTATATATGCTCACAAAAAATTCTCCTTGAAATCATCTGTTTAATCTCTCATTGAGTTTCTTCTTCTTTTTTTCTTTTTCTCTTATGGGGGAGAATGTATGCACTTATAAGAAAAAAAAAAAGAGCCCCAGCACAGTGTGGCTCAGTTGGTTGGGCATTGTCCTGCAAACCAAAATGTTGCCAGTTCGATTTCTGGTTGGGGCACATACTTGGGTTTCAGTTTGGTCCCCACTAAGGGCGTGTAGGAGAAGCAACCAATTCATGATTCTCTCACACATTGGTGTTTCTCTCCCTCTCTTTCTCCCTTGCTTTCCCTCTGTGTAAAATAAAAAAAATAATAAATTAAATTTTAAAAAAAGAAAAAAATGATTCATGAATGAAAATAACCATGATAATGTTACAATGATAAGATAGAAATAGTGTGAGAATTACTTTGCTTAATTTAAACAAGGCCTAATTTGTTCAGGAGAGAGGCGGAATGAACAGTTACCTACCTGGAATGATAAGAGTCATTAGGGAAACTTCCTTGTTTCTCAAAATACTTCCTTTTCTATTGATTACGTTTTGAAAAATCCTGCAGTAAAAGATTGTTCTGTTTAATTAAAGGCTTAAAATGACAGTGCTCCTGGGATGGCTTATACTGAGTGACTAAACTATCAATCCCTCCTGTGTGAATAAATTTCTGAAGAGTTAATAAGAAAAAGGAATTTGGAAGAGGCCAGGAGCATAATCTACTGAATAATCTTACTGAATAATAGACTAGCACGATGATGGGAGCCACTCAATCACAAAATGCAGTTGCTCTCATTCAGGCCACATTTGTCTCTTTAAAGTTTGTTTTGTGCCCACTGCTGCCCTGACCTATGACTTGCCTGTTCTATTTTTAATATATTCAACATCTGGATAATTGAAAATTCATTTAGACTCAATATATTTGGGCATTTAGAAATAAATGCCTAATAAACTATTCTTGTTTTAACTATTTTCCAAGATGAAAAGTCACAATCCCAGATGAAACAATTTCCTCTAATAGTCCCCTTTGTACAGTAAAGAAGAGCCTCCTTTTGCTCCCTTAACACAGGAAACATGCCACAGTTCCAGTGTTAATGTTTTGCCACTGTTCAGTTTTCTATTTCTTGGGTTAGAGAATCAACCTTGATAGGGCAGGAATTCTGTCCTGTGTGATTTATATCCTCACTTCCTCCTTACCACAGTGATACGTACATGGTAGGTGTACAGTGTAAGTCAACAGTCACTTAGAAATAGCTGTGTAGCACAGATGTCAATAGTATGATGGTGCCCTGGGGCCAAATGAAGTTTATTCTATTCTAAGTTACAAATTTATCCAGAAATGACTCACTATTTTATCTTGGCTTTCATCTTGTTATACATTTATCTTTTCACATATTTTGGAGGACTCCCAAGAATAGCTTTTGTATGCAACAGTAAAAAAAGCACCAGTTTCATAATTGAGAACTGTGTGAAAGTTCGTGCAACACCAATGATATTGACACATAGTATAGAACAATCTATTATCATCTTTGGAGTAAAGGGAAGAGTTCACTACTTGGTTTCAAAAATATTAGTGTGAAAGTATGTTGTTTTTCACCCAAAACTTCTTATCATAACTTGTTATATTTTTGGAAATCACCTTATAATTTTCTTAAGTTCTAATTACAAGTCAGAACATTTTAATGGAATGTGAGCATAAAAGAAACGTGAAGTATAGTAGTGTCACATTTTTAAGTTGCAAACTTCATCAATATACCACAGTCTATTCCAGTTAACAATCTATTTCTGTCTTTCTCAATATCTGTGTGGTGTGTATTCAGATTTATAGGCTTTGACTCCACTCCCCTTTTTACTTCTCTCTCTGGGTGACATTTGGGCACATTGAGAACATATAAAATTTTACATCATCCTTATCTGTTGGTGTCTGAGTATCTGCAATTGAGGTGTTGATTGTCTTGCCTGATTTCAGGCCTTGATTTCTATTCTTGTTGTACCTCCCGTTCAGTGTTTTAATGTTATTTCTCTCTACACAAGAAAATTCCTAGCATACTGGCCACCTCCTTCTGTTACCCAAGACACACACCTCAATTTCCTAGCAAGGATTTCTGTGACTTTGGGCTATCCATCTCACACACACCAAGATGTCACACAAGTGACTGGATGTCTTTCACACTTTTCCCAGGCTTGGGAGAATGAAGGGCTCATGATCTGTTCCCCTTTCTCTGCCTAACCATGTCATGCTACCCTTAATACTTTGTGGCAGCTGCCTTGTGTTGTCAGGCTGCTTCTATAAGGGCCTTTGTAATTTAAAAGGAATAACCTAAAATCAAGGAGTAAGCCTTCTTCTATTAACACAAATATTTCTAACAACCTACGCTAGAATTTTGATTCAGAGGAAGATGGGACTTTCATGTCACATGACTCCACTTCACTTTTGTTTTATCCATGTCTTCCTTTCTACCAGGACTGGAAGACCCTTTCTTTTTGGAAGGGTATGATTTTAATTATGCTGTGGACTGAATTGTGTCTCTCCTCCTCCCAGAAAAAGGTATATATTGAAGCCCTACCTCCAGTGTGCATGGCAGTTGGAGATGGCACCTTGGAAAGGTAATGACGTTTAGGTGAGGTCATGAGGGTGGGGCCCTGTGATGGGATTAGTGTCCTCGTCAGAGGAGTTGCCAGAGAATTTCCTTTCTCTGTTCTCTCCTCTGTGGAGCACTTACCCAGAAGCCGGCTGTCTGAATGCCAAGAAGAAAATTCTTGTGGAACTTGATCATGCAGACATCCTGATCTTGGACTTCCATCCTCCAGAATCATGAGAAAATAAATCTGTTGGTTCAGCCCCCCGGGCTATTGTGTTTTGTTATGCCAGCCTGACCTAAGACACATTATATCCTTCTTACTGCCCTGCTTAACCTAAATAAGACATATTGCCAGTGGACCAAATGCAGCTTATCAAGATGGCAAAAAATACCAGGGATATTTTAAAGTGCATTGCTGTTATTGATAAAGGAACACAAGGCAAACCTCAAATTCAGACTAAATGAATGTGAGAAGTCAAGTGTATGTTACTTTTCAAACCGTGGGCTACAACCCATTAAAAGACTATGAAAACTATTAAGCAGGGCTTGGTTAACCTTTTTTTTATGATTTAGCATAGAACAAAATAAAATAGAATATGTCAGTTTGCTTTGTGAATATTTTTATTATTTAGTTGTGTGCCTGAGTATGTTTGGTTCATGTGTTTGTATACCAGTTAATAATATAAAATGCAGTTCTTCCTGGGACAGTAACTGTTAGAGCTACATTCAGTGTGCCCACAGATGAGCATATTAGTAAATCATCTTGTCTCACAGGAACCATCGGCGACAGTGCCTTCTGAAAGGGACCGTGGTCATGCCGGAGCCCAGGGTGGTGCTCTGTCCTCCCAGGCTGTCTCCGTACCCTCACACACACCGCAGTTTGGTCTGGATTAGATCTGAAAATCAATGATGACACCTTCATAATCACTTTTGTTTCTTTCCTTTTCTTGGTGTTTTATAAATTCCCATCACCTTTTCCCACTTCCCTCCCAATTTACTTCCACCCCCTTTGATTCCACTGGACATAATTTAATTCCTTTGAACATCATTTTCTTTATTTGAAAAATAAGAGATTTGGCCTGGCTTTTATGTTATGGTGATTCTTGCTCTAAAATTCTGTAATTATTTTGCTATCACTTTAGACAATTGCAGCTATGACAGTGTTTCTCAACCTGGAACTTTATGACCAGCCTGTAAAGGTCTGAGTATATAGTGTCAAGGATTGGAAAGCTGAAAATTTGTTGCCTTAATTTGTGTTGTTGTTGTTGTTTTCGTAACCTTGGAAACTCAGACACATTTTTCTGGATGAGTGACTTATGCAAGGGCTCAAAAACTTCAAGTTGTTTAGCATATCTGGGTGTATTGTGTTGTATGTGGGAATACAAACGGAAGCTGAAGCAGGAGGTGTACACAGGGGTTGGATAATGAACAGCCTTGTAAGCCAAACTAAGAATTTTGATCAATAGGTGTGTACGTGGAGTCGGGGTGGGTCACAGAGACATTTGTGGTAGAGTAGTTTAGACAGAGTACATTCAAGGGGAGAGGGAAAAAATCAGTTTTTTGTTTTGTTTTAGAAATATTGCCAAGGTAGAGAACAGACTGGAGGTAGCAAAAACCTGGGTCTAGTCAGAAGGGCTTTAATGTTATTTAAAGAGTAAAAAATAATATTTGCCTATACCATTGCACCAATGGACAGTTGGAGGGAAAGAGGCAGAAAAATTGGAGACATATTTTGTAAATAAATTAATCAGAACTTGATATTGGACTAGATTTTGGGACTAGGGAAAGAAAGGGTGGAGGATGACTTTGACCTGATTTGTACAGTGAGGTAAGGTGGCAAAAAAAAACAACTTCTGAAAATATGTTAGGAAATGGTGAAGTGGGCAGAAGGAGAAGATGGGGAAAAAAGTGACCATGAAAGTCAGAGCATAAACTGCCTAGACACAGTCTCGTATTATCAGGCAGTGCGGAGAACTCATTTGGAGTGGGACACTATGAATGTGTACACTTTTTCTCCAGCAGAATTCAACAGCTAATAGCAGCTAAGATGTTTTATTATTCCAGAATTGGGAAGAATACAAAACATAGCTACAAGTTTGGAGGGCATTCTATACATATTAAAAGACCATT
The DNA here is from genome assembly GCA_004027475.1 of Anoura caudifer. Classification (NCBI taxonomy): domain Eukaryota; kingdom Metazoa; phylum Chordata; class Mammalia; order Chiroptera; family Phyllostomidae; genus Anoura; species Anoura caudifer. Next base: position 44,373 of record PVKU01003886.1, on the reverse strand, counting down.
AAAAAGTTAGATAGGTGTTTTAAATAGACCTGTTTGGCTCTTGCAATACGTATAAGATCAACTGCTATAGGAGAAGAATGGACATAGGGTTGGGCAGAGGAAATATTGAAGCACAATGCAAGGCTAAATGCTTCAGCCAATTCTACCAGGAGATCTGGAGCTGAGATGATGCTTTAGATTTGTCTCTTTGAGGTGAGGGGCCTGGCTTTTATACTCCCCGTGGACCTGGTCTGCTTCTGGATAAGGGGGTGTGACCTTGGGTGATGCAGGTCTCTTCAGCTTAGGGCAGTGATTTTCAAAGTATGGTTCCCAGAACATCATCACCATCACCTTGGTGCTTGTTAAAAAAGTAGAGTATGGGATGCCATGCCATGATTTACTAAATCAGAAATCTGGGGGCACCAATCATCTGATCTTTAAGCTCTCCCAATGATTCTAATAAATGTTAAAGTTAGAGAACCACTGGCTTTGGAAAACTTTGAAAAGAGGCTCAGCTGAAAATAGCCAGCAGTCTGGACTGTCAGCAGTGGGGGAGTGCGCGCCTCACTCCTGTGTGGGAGAAACACAGGCCTCACCCTCCTTCCTCATCAAGCAGGGTCAGGAATACCAGGCAGGAGGCAGTGGCGTCTGTTCTGGGTTAGGAATATTAGGGCAGGTTTAGTAGGAAGGACATAGAGAAGGGAGCAAATTAAAGAATTTGGATATTAATTATAAAAATGTACTGTGGAAGATCCTTTTCATTCATTGCCTTTTTATCTTCAGTATTCATCTAATACACAAAATTATGTATTCTTTAATATCAACAACTCTTCTGAAGTGGACTATGATTATATCAAATACGTATAATGAGTTTTATGTTGTGATAAGCAATAGAATATCTTTCTGTATAGTTCAAATAGTTAACTGTAATTTACAATATGTTTTTTCCTTTTTATGTACAAGCTGGTAGTAATTAAAAGAGGAGCTCTTGAAAGTAAATTAAGTTCTATTATATGGAACTATTTATCTAAAGCAAATACATCTCTCCTTAGCTGATTAGCATAAAAGTCAAGTTTTTATTAGAATAAAATACCTAATAATTTATTAAAGCACTTGTAAGTTTGTGTAAAACTTGATTTTAAACTCACATTGAATTGATTTTTTTTTCCCAAGGCTGTTGGTTATATATATACTTTATTGCTGAGCTTTTTCATCTTAAATCCTTTTAACACCAACCTCGACTAGGGGAATATTTATTGCCAATGCACAATTTATTTAATGCACAGAACAGTTTGATGGGGCAGTTCATTGAAGTCTGGTTGCTATGAAGTGAACATCTTGAAATTTTCCCACTACTCAGGGCTGGAAGTACCTGGAAAATGACAATCTGTCTTAAGATGGGATATAGAGGAAAACTGGCAAGTCACTTTACCTTGCTTTTAGATTTCATGCAGAAGAATTTACTTTTGCAGGAGCCAGTAAGGTTTCTGTGCCATGTGAAGTGGAATAAATGCTTTCTAGCAAATATAAACAAATGAAGATATAACAGTTTTAAATAGCCCTGAAGATGGAAATTCTGACTTTTGGTTTAGTCACTACCCAATGATAATTAGCATCTCTTTAGGAAAAAAACTTAAGGTGTAACTTTCTCAATGGAAGCAATTTAAGACAAGATAATATATGGAGTAAACACCGGAGTATTATAATGCAGAAATGTATGTCTCAGTTCGCATGGTAGATGCTTTCTAGTTTTTTAATGACTGAAACTCCTAGCTTGATTGCAAACTCAACACTGCTGGAGTTGGGTGAGCTATTTGTTCCTTGCCAGTGATGGCTTAATGTTCCTCCTGCCTCTTTTTACTCAGCACTTTACTGGTGTGAAGAAGGAGGATGACAGAAGATAAGCACGACTGGACAGTGGATTCATGGCTGCTTAGAAGATAAAAGGGGAAGTTGAACTTGGGAGCTTGCAACAGCTTTTGATTAGCAGTGATTTTTTGGGATATCATAAAGGCAAATGGAAAAGGTTATGGAGTTTTGCTGTGGGTCAAGGTAGATATCAATTATCCCAAAATCTAGTCAGGTAAAGTGTTCTCATTCTCATTAATCCTTTTTACAGATGAATTATTTTCATTGAAAACTTGGTTGAAATGATTTCTTTGTGTGTTTTATTCACATTGCCCAAATGCATTACTGCCAAAAGGAATAATTTTTATTGTGTATATTTAATGTTAAAGTCAGAGTGTGACATCATTTCCTTGACTTCTAAACTTATTTTCTGTCTCAGTACACTACCCTAATTTTAATGAACATCTATTGCTTGCTGCCATAAAGACCACATGGTGTAGGAAGCTGACTCGATTACCAGGTACAGAGGGGCACATGGACTCTCTGGTAATGGTGATTTGTTCAGAAGTGAGCCTGTGGTTTAGTTGTTCTGATCAGAATGAATATCCGGTCACCTATCAGGATTTTGTGGCCAAAATCCTCTGCTCTGCTGGATAGAAACACAGAAATGTGATTTCTTGGGAGCCACATCATTCATCTTGGACTATGAGGAAATAAGCCTCTAATTACTAAAGGAAGCACCTCAAAAAAGGAGTTAACACATGCAAAAATGATAAAATGAGTTCTGATAATACTTTGGAGCACTACTTGAAAGACTTTTCAGCCACAAAAGCAATCAATTATCTTTATTAATTAAGCCTGTTTGAGTTGAATTTTCCACTACTTGAAAATAGAAGCATTCTGATAAATTGGTATTCCTCTGCTCTCCAACCTGTAAATCATATGTTAAAATAATAACAGAAACAGATAAACATAAGTAACAATATTTCTACACCAGGTAAATGTTTTCTGCCTTTCTTGCATGATTTGTATGTTATGGGTGCATGCGATACCTTGTTTTAATAGCTTATCTTGTAGCAAAATAGTTGAAGCCATAAATACCCAATAGTAATGACCAGTTTGGAGATTTCTTACTGTATTTCCTTCTTCTTCATTCATTGCAATGGAATCAAAGTATTATTTAAGAGCCGGGATGGTTTCTCAACATTAACAGAAGATAGTCTTCTATAAACAAAAATCCTATTTCATTCCAATATTTTGCTCATGGTAATAAAGAACATATGAAAAGAAAATTGGAAATCAGAGAGCAAATTGTTTCTTCTCCTGTTTCAAAAATTACCTGGAGGTATCCATTGCCCTTTACTATATAATTAGAAAGATGTATTACTTGAAGTTAAAATTTTCAGTGAATAAAAAACATGTTTTCCTGAATATATTGATCTAAGTAACTTAGAGAAACTCACATGTTTTTATTGCAGGTCAAAACTTACCAGTGGAGATCCAACATTAAACATCACTAAATCACCAAAAAAGTCTGTTTTTTAAAAAAAACTTGACTGCACATGGATGTTTATATAATAGTTGTTGGCTGCACATTCTAGTGTCATTGTTTTTGTTTGTTTGTTTGTTTGTTTGTTTGTTTTGTATTGAGAGGCCACAATACTAGGAATGTTGACAATGGCAGAAATAATCGGCTCTCTGGGAGATAAATTATAAATCAATATTAGATTATACATAGATCAGCAGATTTATGACAAACCAGATGGCTTCTAGTTGAAGTATTGAGGTATTTTTTTTTTAAATGTGCCACACAGAAGAGGCATCTGTTAACCATGAAGAAGCAAGAAAAGTAGTCATATCTTTGGGTGAGTAATAACAATTACGAATTAAAGAAAGGACCCTAGTCTTTGGACATCAAGTTATTCATGTCCCACTGGCAAGGCTGGCCCTTAGGTTTGCAGCCAGGGAGCTCTCAAGTCCTTCTGATCTGAATAGAAACTCTAACACTGTTGTGAGATTGAACAACATGTTTTCTTACCTGTTGCCATTAAACATTCAATTCATTTAACTCCCTTGCTTTTATTCCATGTCCACCAAGAAATCTGATCCCCATGTCTGCCTCTCTGCTTTTGCCCCATATTTGACAGTAAATCAACAAAACCAGCTTTGATCATCTTTGCTGAAATGGCCACAGAGTTTGGCCACTGGGAGGCCATGTGTCAGCTCTGCTGGCTCAGACCTTCACAATGTGGGTAAAGATTGTATTTCTTAGTGCATATAAATAGATTGATCCTTTCAGTACTTATCATACATGGTGTTTATTAATAACTGTGATCTAGTCATTCAGGGCCTGATTCCCTTCTGGGAAAATCAATAAGAAAGTGTTTTTGAGAACTTCAAAATGAAGGAACATTAAAGAAGGCTTTCGTCTGTAGATACTACTTATTTACCTATACATGAATTTCTAAACTTTCCATAAGAAAATTTTCAGGTATTGTTTTTACCTTCTGTACAAAGTTTGATAATTTGCTTTAAATTTTTCATAGCCTTATACTGTCTTCAGGATATAGTTTGAGCTGTTTAGGGTGACATGGAAAACCCTTCGTGATCTGACTTCTATAGCTTTATCTCTTGACACCCTGCTGCCTATAATAGATGCTTGATTTTTGTTCTCTTATATGAGCTACTTACCTTTCAAGATTCAGCCCAAAGAATATGTTAGGAGAATCACAACTCCCATTTCTTCTTTTCCTTGCCTTAATACAACCCTTCTTTGGAGTTTTAGACTTTGTTCTTATAACATAATTCTTGGCAATACTGTGGTGTATTGTAAATATTGACTTATCTATCTCACCCATAAGATTACAAGCCTTTTTGAAGATGCAACCCTGAATTTTATCTTGGTATGTCTAGGATATAAGAATAGCACTTATGTATGAAACCCAAGAGAGGTTACTGAAGAAATGAATGAATAGATGAATGAATAGAATAGAATTTAATTTCCAATGCAGTTCACTTTCCTTGTTACTAATTATAGTAGATTGATCTAATGACTCAAATACTTCTTCTTATTTCATACCCATTGTTATATACCTTTGGTAGGGCTCTCACACTCTGAATCTTGAAGTGGCTTCATTGGGCCAATAAAATATCGGTAAAAAAGATGCAAGTTGAGACTGGTGGAGAGGCATATGAAATAGAACCACTTTGCAGAGAAGGAATGAACCCAGGCAAGCTCAGCCAAGCCTAGCCTCCATCAGCTGAATCCCAGTGATACACTGTTACAATATTGTATAAACACTCATTGTTAAGGCCCTGAACTTTTCATCAGTTTATTATGCAGTTTTGTCACAATACCTCCATGATGACTGGCAATCTTAAGCAATATACCTGGTAAAGGCAAGATGATTAGTGTTGAGCATAGGCAGTATGGAAAAATAAAGGTGCGTGATCTAATGCCAAATTGCTTGGCTTTTAACCTCATCTTTGCCACTTACCAACAATTTGACATTGATCAAATTACTGATTCACTATACGCTTCAGTTTTCTCATCTATAAAATGTAGAGACAATAGCCTATGTCTCCTAAGTTTTGCTATGAGCATTAAATATGTGAATACATATAAAATATTTAGAACTGTGCCTGGCATAGACTAAGTGCTCAAGAAATGTTATTGTTCCTCTGTGTAAATAGAACCTCGTGTAATGAATTTCCTCTTTGTGCTTTCCCTTGATGCATTCTGCTGTGCTCATCTTAGCCATGATGCATGGTTCTATTTGTCTGTGGAGAATTATAAAATATTAATGTCTTATCATGTCATTCAACAACATAGCTCTTTTGAACTCAGATGTAAGGAGAATTCTAAATTGTAAGCCACATTTATACAACTATGAAAGTGGGAATGACAGATTTCCTGAGAGAGTCACACGAGATATCCTAACAAAATATGAAAAATTAGGAGCTGAGAAAGCAAAGCCTATTCATGAGAAAGCTAATATCTAACTTGCAAAATCTTAGGGCTCAGATTATTCTAATCCATGTTTACTTCCTTTCACAGCTAACCAGAGAAAAATCCCCCATAGGCAGATCAGCTCCGACAAACACTCGAGGGTTAAAAGAGCCTAGACCATTCTTCAAGCCTACTTAAATTTTGTCCTTCTGGCTTTTGGCTATGTTCATACACTTTTGGGGGCTCCCCATTAATTGGTACTGTGGGTTACCTTATGGATCAAGTGACAGAGAAGGTATGGATTCCACTCTTTCCCTGTGAGGGCCTTTGGAGCAGGAATCCTTAGTAGTAATAATTTATCACTTTCCTTAATGCCTTCTACCATCGTGCAAAAGGCTTTCAATTACACAGAAAACTCATGAAGTTGCTAAAGATAATATTCAACTTTGCCTGATGTCGACAGGGCAGGAAGATAAAAAATAGTAAAGCCCTTGGATTTTGCTACATATTTGCTAAAGGTTTCTAAACAAGAAGGAACTTCTTAAACATCTCCAAGGATTCTTCCCACAAGCACTGGCAATGTGTCTCAGGATGCAACAAGCTTGTCATCACCATCTGTGAAGAAGAGAGTTAAAATGCTGACTGCAGCAATTGCTGAGGCCTGACAGCTCCCTACAACTCTGGCACAATCTCTGAATGATCCACTTTCAATCTGTTACTGAACAGTGTAAATAAGTGTTCCTGCATCATTGCTAGTTTTGCTTCCAGTAACAGCACTATTCTCTTGATAGGAGAGAAACATAAGGAATTATATGGGTGACATGTCTCAGCACTTTGTATGGAAATATTTTCAATTATTTGTAGGCCAAAATTGTGATACAATGGATGTGGATAAGAATAGAATTAAGATCCAAAGCAAGTCCATGAGGACGTGACATCGGGGGTGACAACTGAGGGACTGTGTTAGAACCATTGCCCATTCCCAGTAGTGTGACAGTATGAATAGCTTGTAGATTTGGCTTCAGGGTCATCTTCTCCAGAAGGCCTGCTTAGGAAGATGAGACAGGAGGATTTTGATATTAGAATATAAATTTGGCCTCTGGGGAAGTGCTTCCAGCTCAAAAAATTATGGACATCTTTAAAACACTCAGGAATCATTCTGCATACAATAACTCACTGGAAATATGAAGCCAGCCACACACAGCAGAGACTCACAGGGCACTCTCTTCATTTGGAAGAAGATAGCAACACTGCCCTATACAGTGATGACCATTTGCAAAGCTAAGGGGAGTCCTTGGAAATGAAAGCTGCCATTCTTATGGCTTGCAAGCTTTCTGACAAATGTTAATAGCAATAAGTGAAAAAAAGAAGCCAAACCTGTGCTTGGGGGTGCTAACACAGCTTGAAAATCCATGGGGTATTATTAAGCATTATCTCCTTTCCAAGACCTCCCTTCAATGTGGTGAAAAATGAGGCACTAGAGCAGGTCATGGATGGCAACTTTAAGCTCTGGGTACACAGGGGGAAGACAGCGAGGGTGGGACCAATTCATTAATCTCCTTTCAGCTTTCTACCATTACAAGGCTTTACATGAAATGCTCTGTTTTATTTTTTTCTGGAAACAGTGGAGCTCTATTTACATCAGAAGGGACATCAAGTACCACAACAATCACTAAAAATGAAATCCTACAGCTCAGCCTGCCAGCCAGCATGGAAAGTGCGCGGCAATAAGTGAGCTTCACAAGACAAGTCACGCGGCGGGAAGGGAAGACAGCAAAATGCCAAAATAGCTCATGGTTCGCATGAGAAAGGGGGCAGACTGAGAACGGCAGGCAGCAAAACCTGAAAAGACTCACAAAAAAGAAATCTTTGGCTTAGCTCTCTAGAAACAGACAGATAGGAAGAAGAATAACAGAGAGGCCAAGTTGAGTTTGCAAGGGCAGTGTCAAACCCAGAGATAAGACCTGCCCAGAGTGCCTGCAGCAGCAAAGGCAGGGTTATAGCCACTTGAACCCAGGGTTTAGAAGGACCCTGAGTTATATATCAGACTTGACAGCTGTATTGGATACTCTCACTATCATCTGTTTCATTGTTAAATATAAAGGGCAAGAAACTGAAGAGTTGCAGAAACCTCTTAAATATTAAAGCTATACAAATGACACTCTCGACATGAGATCACAATCAAACATTTCAGAAAAGGTTGTCTAAATGCTCTATGTATGTTATTTTTATATACTCTGACACCTCCATGTAGGCCAGAAAAATGGGAAACTCTATTTCAGCTTAGGTTAGCATCTTCCCTTCTCTGTTAGATTGTTGGCCTCTATTCCCAGATATCAGAGAGATGCAGCAGTTAGAAACAGTGCGAATGTGAAGGATAAAATAGTTTCTTATTAGCTGCATAGATATAAACCCTCATTTTCTAAAATCTGAGCCCATCCAAACCTTGTGGGAATTCTCCTTGCTTCTCAGAAGATCTTACAGCACTTAATCTCTATTCATGTGATACAAGAAACGATGTCCTTCTCATTTTATTCTAAAGCCATCTTTAATGCCAAAGATGAATGTGGATATGAGGGAAGTTGACATTTATTCAGAATTATTATTCAATCAAAGTTCTATTTTCTTCTTATGATGATTTCATTTGTCAGAGTAGTTTTAATGCAAAGCTTGTGATTAGTTTTATTTTATTTTTCCCTTAAACAACTGATGCTAACATCTGTGTCACCTGAGGCTTCTTTTTGTTGATTATTTTGCATTGTAGCTTCTCACAGTGTGACACAATGAAAACATAAATAATGCGAGCATTGTTTTTGCTGGGAGAGAATGCTCCAGACAGTTGTATAGTGCCAGAGCACCGATTCCAGAGGAGGTAAGGTCAAATTATATTCTTACCACAAAAACAATACAAAAACAAAAACAAAAACAAAAAAAAATGCCACTTTTTTTTTCCATCCTCTCTTTAAAATTCTTTGTTTAGTTTGATTAGAGATCCACATCAGAGGCATCGTTTAGGTCAGGGGGTCGGTCTGCTTGGGAACTTCCCACCGTGCTGATGAAGCAGCATTCACCTCTTCTGAGCTGCTGGAGCTTGGAACAACCCCAGGGCATTTTTGTTTTCCATTTTACTTCTCCTTTGTTCTTTCCTTTTTTCTCTCCTCTCTTCAGAGGAAGGTGTGCGCTGATGCCAACTTGTTAGAAGTGTTCCCAGCAGGGGGAGGATATGAGCTGTTTGGATTTTTTAAAATAGTTCTTGCTTATTTGCCCAGTGCTTTAGACAACTATTACAGGGCAGTCTTCCCCTAGACACAAGGTGCTTGCTTACTCCTCAAATGGCTTATGTTAGAAATTGTGTTGCTCAGTAAAAACCCATAGACTTTGATGACTTACCCCAGCTCTCTCATGATTAGCTCTTAGCTTCTTCCCCTTATGCCCAGTGCAAATCTTTTTTCTCTATTTTTTTCTATAACAGAGATGTCTTTCAAAAAATTAGACACATTAGAGATTGACTCTGAAACTTTATGCTTAGAGAATGAGTTGTATTTTCTGCTCTCTCTCCAAAGCAGACATTCACTTCTTCTTAGAAAAGCATGGAAACCAAAGACAATGTTAAGTTAATAATCCAGTAGTATTTTTTAAATTTAATTCTCAGAAATATCATCTGTAGGGGAGTAATAATAAATTAATGTGTTTGTAAAAAAAATTAAGAGCTCTAGGTTTGGATCAAAGCTCATGTTGGGTTATTGACCAATGCAGCTTCCAGGTTGGTTGCTTCTGATTGACTCTGTTTTATTTTCGCATCTCTGTGCTCCCTCTAGCTTACAGACATAGTCTTCTGAGACACTGCTGAGCATTTAGTGGTTATAGGAAATAGAGTCCTCTAATACTCTCTTATGCCAAACAAACAAACAAACAAAAACATCCAGAGCTAATTATTTTCCTCCTTTAAATATTTTTCTGTTCATATCTTTAAAAGAGCCAAATTTTAAACAGCAGAACTTGAAACCAGTGGGCGCTAGGGATTTTGATTTTTCTACATAATTCTTACTCAGAAAGGTTGATTAAGTATGTTTTACTCAATTAACCGCAAATGTGCCCTTGTGCACCACTAGCTGGTAATTGCCCTAATTGATTGTGAAGAGAGAGCTCTCTGGTAAGAGTCAAGCCAGATGTAGTAGGCTTTGTTAGTGATTTTGATGGAATGACCCCAGGAAGCTTCATTTTTACAGCTTTGATAAAAAAAAAAAAAATCCAAGAAGTTTGCCCAGGCTTCTCTGCTTACCTAATTATATTTTGATAATTTATTTTACCAATTGACTTTTAGCCAGGCCAGGTTATGTTTGATCTCCATGAAGCTACACACATTTGTGGGGGAGTAGGAAATGTCCTAGCTCATTAACGTCTATTCTTGCTTTGTCAGACCCATTTTCTGGAAATTGTATGCAAATTCTGGTTCTCAGACATTTACTTTAAGAAGCTGTTCCTTACTTTTCTGCCAATTTCTGAAGCATTTCATCAATATAGGGTGAATTGACTGTTTTCTGTCTTCTCATCACTGATTTGAAGACTTCACCATTAGACATCAGTTCTATATTATAAGCATTGTCTTCTCAAACCCTATTCAAAAACTAATATTGTCTTGGTAAAGTGAGGTTTTAAGTAGAAGATTGGGTTAAGATAAATTTCCATTAGGTACTGCAGTCAAACTAATCCGGAATTCTCCATTAATTCTTTGACTTAATAAAAGAGTGTAGAAGCTAAGGTTTTAGGATGTTAAAATTCTAATATATATAATGTAAGCTAATTGAAATAATAGTGGGGACAACTATACGCAAGAAAATTAGGATGTGTTTTTGGCTAAGAAAAGGTGTGAAGAAAGAAGATACATTTTTCGTAAGGCAAATGAGAGTGATTTTGTCTAAACTAGAATTTCTGATTATTAAGAGCAAACTAAATGCATATGAAAAGTTGAAGAGAGCGTAAAATAATTTTATGTGTAATTCAGCTGGCTAAAAATGGAATTGTTATTATAAGGGTTCTAGAAATTAAGCTTTAGCATCAATGGTGTTCTTATGTAAAATTAAAACAATTTTATTTCATCTACTGAATGGACTAAGTGTTCTTGAACTAGTTGGTCAATGCCTGATGAGAGATTTCAGAAGGTTTTTCTTATCAAGTAATCTGCCAAGGAAACAAAGATTCTTTGTTTTATGAAAATAATTTTCTATGTTTTATGTTGTTTTAACCAGATCTTTGATTACTTAAAAAGCTGAATCTCCTCAATAATATGAGCTAGCTTTATGTGCATGCCTTTTGAAATCTTTTATTGCCACTTTGGTCAAATAGATAATTAAATATTGTTTCATAATAGTCTGTGATCCTATTTAGTCAAGTGTTTTAAAACCTTTTGATATTTTTGCCTAATTTCCTGAGAACCAAATTCTAAAAATGTCTTTTGATCACAAACTATTTTTGAAGTTTCCAGTGGGTCCCTTAAACATTTCAAAAGATTTGTTCATTCCCTTATCAAAATAGAGATATTAAGTCTATTAGACTTACATGGTATGTTAAATTACATAGGAAGCATTGTCAAATAAGATATGATAAGCCTCCTTAGGTTATATTGCATGGGTTAATATAATTTGTTCTAGAAAATGTATAAAATTCATAAAAATATGATATGTCCTGGCAAATGTTATCACTTGGAATTCTAGTTACTTTAAAATATGTCACAGAAATAACCAAATATCCTTGTCAATTCTATTGTAGTGGCTCCTCATTAGATCTTTAAGAGTGGACAAACCTCCTTACTATTAATTCTCTTACCTTCTTAAATTGCTATCATCAAAATTGAGGCTGACACTAAAAAGACTGAACTTGAGTATTGGGGAAATGTGCTGGCTGACTTTTACGCAAAGGTAGTGTTACTGTATAGAAGTGGGATTTGGCTGCCCACTGCCACTCATAGGCATATCCTGGAGGCAGAAGTTAGGTGAGAAAAGGAAAGATGTATTTTATTCAAAAGTTATAAAATTGGGAGGATGGCAGGCTCCTGCCTCAAAGTCCATCCCTTCCAGAACATCCAGAGGAGAAGACAGCCACCCTCTGACAGACCAGTCCAAGGCAGCCCCCAGCGTTTCTTCCTCCATTTAAAAATACTGTCCTTCAGTAACCACAGGCAGCTGCAGCAGGATCATCTAGGTGGCTTAGCTTGCTCCCGGTTGCAATCTGGCTTTAGACCCCTTCTTAGAGTCTACGTGTGTTGTCAGAGCCAACATTAGCCATGCAGCTTCCAGGACCAAAATGGTCTCACAGCCTCCAGCCCACACATGCGTGTGTGGGTCCCAGAGAGGAAGACAGTGCATCTCTGTCTTTCCTTGGTTTAAATCTCCTGGCCCAAACTGCCATGTGCTCTGGGACCCACACACCATGCGGGTTGGGGACCCACAGCCTCCCACCAACTAATCCCACCCTTTTCCAAGGCTGGACTAATAGGTTTATTTCAGGCACAGCATCTCCCCCTTCCACCAAGTACCAGAAGGAAGTAGAAGAACTTTTCCCTTAGCCAAACACTTCACTAGCCTCAAGCACACTCAGCACAATGCTTCTTCCTGCCCATGTCTTTCCCCGGGAGGTGAGGGAATCTGTCCTCACAGGCTACACCAGCTCATTTACCCAGGCAACTCAGCACCTGTGCTGCCTTGGACACTTCCTGTGGCCTCTCCCTGATTTGGGGCACTGGTCAGGTTGCAGTTTTAGGAAGTTGAAACTCAGTTACATAAGATGATTGATCAAGCCATTTGGCCTCAACAGGTGATTCCTTCAATGGGGTCTTTCTTTGATTGTTTTGGATCTTGGGACTATGGCTCCAACGTGCCCTCTAAAAATTGGAAATTATATTGTTTATAACTATCATAATAGTCTTCCCGGTGTGTTGTATCCTCTCAAAATCTTTAAATGCAAGTTTGTAGCCACCAACCACTAGACAAATCATCTCCCTGAAAATAGAACCTCAAAAAAACAACACAAACAAACAAAATAAAAACAAAGGGAAAGATCAACTTAAAGATTATAAAGCTGGAACTGTTTGTGACCTGTGAGTATCACAGCTCTTAAGCAAAAACATCCTAATTTGAAAATATCACATAAAGGATCAGTAAAAGCTGCAGGAACTGCAGGGCAGTAACTGAGAGTGAAGCCAGCGCCTTAATTTTATATCACATCTTTCCGTTAAACCGAGAATCTGATCCAAAGGGGGAATTATTAAAGAAAAAAACCACAGGCTCTAAATGGTGTCACTTGTGCTACAGCCCATGATAACCAAACCTATATTTCATACCTGACCTATTTGAAGTTTCAGCTCCTTCAAGAAATGTAATGTTCACCAACCAGTTAGGACTTTTCTTGTCAACACCAGTGAGGCAATACGACAAGTAGCCCTCTCCATTCCCCACAGGAAGAAGAGGCAATCTCTATACAAAACCTTTGCCCCACCTCCATCACAAAATGCAAGATTTCCTGGTCTAAAAAATAATCTTTTTTTTTTTTTTTTTTGGCTAGCCCTCCTTGCCACACACTTCCTCCTATAAACACCTGTACTGTACAGACCATGCAACCCCTAGAGTGCCCTTATGGTTTTTAGGCTGCATGCTGTCCTATTTATTGCAAATCACTTAACAAAGCCAGTTGGATCTTCAAACTTACTGGGTTCAGTTTTGTTCTTTAGCAATATGTCATATAGATGTGTGAATATACATATTAAACAAAAGCTGTGGGAAACTTGATAAGATAGCTTTTTATTTAAAAAAAAAAACAGAGCTGAAGGAATATTGTTACAGACTAACATGGGTGCAGCTTTTGGAATGGAATCATGGAATGTTATAGAATTTTAGAATTATACTCTAGAAAACTAGACCAATACTCCATTTAATAAAACTTCCTTTACTATATTGAGCTTTACATTTCATCAAACCTCTTTTCCTGGTGCTGCCAGATAAATTACTTCTCATAAAAAATATTTTCTTTTTAAATGATAGTTCTTCAAAAACTTGAGGTTAGTTGTAGATAATAATAACAATAATACTGTCTTATATTGGGTAGTGCTTTAAAGTTTTCAAAGTCCTATTATGATAATTTCAGTATCTTATTTTATTTCTAAAATATATATATACATAAAATTAGAAAAGTTAATCAAATTAGGAATTTTCTTGACATTAAGTAATCAAGTGATAGATTTACTGGCGATTGATTCCAAGGAAAGGTTGAACAACCAGGCAACCACTATTACAAAATAGAGCTGAATTCAGAAGGACTGAGGCAGCTGAACAATATAACTCTCTCTCTATTTTTAACCATTCTGTCTCTCTCTCTGTTTATCAGCTTATTTTTTATTGTAGGTTGCCTTTCTTTCTTCGGTGTTAACATCATCAGTAGTAACTTCTTAGCTGTCATCTCCCATGTTTGGCTATTAAAGATCATATGAGATGGCAGGGGCTTCTGGCCGACATGGAGCTGTTGGTAGATATGCTTCGCTTCCTCACACAACAAAAATAAGGATAACATCCAATTTAAAAACAAAAAAAAACAACCAGAACTGCCAGAAAAATCAAACTGAATGGAAGTCCAGCAACCAAGGAGTTCAAGAAGAAACATTCATCCAGACTGCTCAGAGAGAAGGAGACAGGAAATAGGAGAGGAGAGGATGCAGCAAGGTGGCAGCTGGCAGACTGGGATATCCCACATTTGCTTGAGGATAAGCAGAGGGGAACAACTGGGGAGAGAGACAGACCATGCAACTCAGGGTTCTAGTGAGGGAAACTAAAGCCTCAAAACCTCTCACTGAAAAATCCTGTGGGAGTTGATGCAGCAGGAGAAACTCCCAGCCTCACAGGAGAGTTCATTGGAGAGAGCCAAAGGGTCCTAGAATGTACACAAACCCACCCACCTGGGAATCAACACAATTTGCTTGTGGGAAGTCAGGGAAGTGACTCAAAGCCAGGTGAGAGCCGAGCAAGTGGCATTGTTCCATCTTTAACCCCTCCCCTGCATACAGTGCCACAACACAGCAAAATGGGTTGCCCTGCTCTGGCAAATACCTAAGGCTTCACCCCTTATAATGCAAGGCACAGACAAAGAAATATGGCCCAAATGAAAGAACAGATCAAAACTGCAGAAAAAGAACTAAATGACAAGGAGATAGCCAACCTATCAGATACAGAGTTCAAAACACTGGTAATCACGGTGCTCACAGAAATAATTGAGTAGGATCACAAAATAGAGGAAAAAATGAATCCTATGCAAAGTGAAATAAAGAAAAATATACAGGGACCCAACAGTGAAGGGATGAAGCCAAGACTCAAATCAACGATCTGGAACAGAAAAAAGAAATAAACACTTGACTGGAACAGAATGAAGAAACAAGAATTTAAAAAAAAAAATGAGGAGAGGCTTAGGAACCTCTGGGACAACTTTAAATGTTCTAACATCTAAATCATACAATAGACAGAAGGAGACGAGGAAGAGCAAGACATTGAAAACTTTTTTTGAAAAAATAATGAAGGAGAACTTCCCTGCTCGGGGAAAGGAAATCAACATGCAAGTCCAGGAAGCACAGAAAGTCCCAAACAAGTTGGATCCAAGGAGAAACAAACCAAAACACATCATAATTATATTACCCAAGATTAAAGATAAGGAGAGAATCTTAAAAGCAGCAAGAGAAAAGCACAGAGTTACCTACAAAGGACTTCCCATAAGAATATCAGGGGATTCTCCAAGAAAACTTTGCAGGCAAAAAGGGGCTGGAAAGGAGTATTCAAAGTCATGAAAAGCAAGGACCTACATCCAAGATTAATCTAAATAGGAAAGCTATCATTTAGAATGGAAGGACAGAAAAAGTGCCTCCCAGATAAGGTAAAGTTAAAGGAATTCATCATCACCAAGCCCTTATTATATGAAATGTTAAAGGGACTTATCTAAGAAAAAGAAGATCAAAACTATGAACAGTAAAATGACAACAAACTTACAACTATCATCAACTGAACCTAAAACAAAAACCAAAAAAAAAAAAAAAAGAGAGAGAGAGAGAGAGAGAAAGCAAAAAACTACAACAGGAACAGAATCACAGAAATGGAGCTCATATAGAGGGATATCAGTGGGGGAAAAGGAAAGGAAAAAAAAGAAGGGGGAAAAGGTACAGGGGATAAGAGTCATAACTGGTAGGCACAAAATAGATGGGGGAGGTTAAGAATAGTATAGAATATGGAGAAGCCAAAGAACTTATATATATGGCCCACAGACATGAACTAAGGGGGAGGGAATGCTGGTGGGAGAGTGGAGAAGGATAAAGGGGAGAAAAAAATGGGACAATTGAAATAGTATAATCAATAAAATATACTTAAAAAAGAAAAAAAAGATCATCTGATCTCTCTCTGTTTCACAAATTCCATGAAGGGCCTCACAGACTAATCAGGATCACACTCCTGCACCTGCTACAACCAGGTATCATTAGACACAGTATAGCAGCTCCCATGTAAATGGTGAATACTTTCTAGGAAAGATTGTTAAGATGGTAAGCACACACTTATCTGTTATATCAATCAAATTTTATGGATGAGGAAAGTGAGACTTGGAGATATCAGTACATTTATACAAGATGGTATCTCTTGCAACTGACAGGTCAGGAACTTCAGGTCCTCTGCATATAAAATATTATGAATATTTTATTTAGAATTCAGAAAATGAATTTACAGAGAAATGAAAAACAGTGTAAATATTTCTATTAATGTTGTTGTTATTCAGTTAGATCCCATTAGTTATTTTGGACATCTCTGCAATAATCTAAAACCCCTGTACATTTTTCACTTGAAAAGATGTGTTAGTGGGACCCACTAACCATATGTTAAAAATATAAATCTCTTTGATAGTTTATGTTCTAAGTTAGCTTTGACCCACTTTTTCTTTTAGTTTCTCAAAAATGCTGAAGAATTTATTCTGTCAGTTGCATCTTTCTAAACGCAAACGTCTGGGTAAATGATCTGATGGATCTTTATGCTACTTTCTCATATGGAATCCCATCCAGCTATCCACACATTAAAGTTTCCTGTATAAAACTAGAATGATTCTAAAGAGACAATTAGTTTTCCTCTTACCCTCTAGCTCTGATTCTGCCCTTTGGAGCCAAGAAAAACAAGACATTTCACTGAAAAACCTGAGCCAAGCGAAGTAGGGTTTGACTCTGTTTTTCAAGATGCCTTTGGTTCTTTTTTTTTAAAGATTTTATTTATTTATGTTTAGAGAGACAGGAAGGGAGGGAGAAGGGAGAAAGACAGGAAGAGAAACATGAATGTGCGGTTGCCTCTCAAACGCCCCCTACTGGGGACCTGGCCTGAAACCCAGACATGTGCCCTGACTGGGAATCGAACTGGCAACCCCTTGGTTTGCAGGTTGGCACTCAGTCCACTGAACCACACCAACCTGGGGGGATGAAGACTCCTTTGGTTCTTAATGAAACCCTATTACCAAACTAGTTTGATAAAACTGAAGAAATATTAGTTCACATAAATGTAAAGTCAAAGGGCAAGACTGACTCAGGCATGACTAGATCTATGTACTCGGGTGATGCCTCATGGCACTGCCTTTCCCTTCACTGCTCTACTTCTCCGTGAATTGACTTAATTCTTAGGAAGGTGTTCCCTATACTACAGGGTTTTAGGAGCCTCTAGTGGAAATCATCTGCCTTCTTCACTATCCAAAACTAAGAAAAATCCATGAGAATCTAAAGTGTTCACAGAGCAAATCTCCAGATTTTGTGTTGGAAAAAAGAAAGCCCATCTCTTAAAAAGAAAGCTACACTGAGTTATAAGGAGTTTTTTACAGGGCATCTAGCTTGTGCATAAGAGAGTTAAACTCAAGCCAGGACTTTGCCTATATACCTCATTTCATAACACACATAATCCACATAATACTTTAAAAATTTATGAGATTTATAAGATTTATAAAAATTTCCAATCTTTGTGTGTTTTGGAGGATACATATATGTATGTAAAAAACAACATTTACAATTACAGTGGTGAATAAAAGAAAATCCTGTGATTTTTATTTATTTGGATTTTATTTACATTTCTACATTCATGACATCTTCTTTGTATTGAATTTCCCTAAGTTAAATGTACAATTCTATTTATTGTCCCTAAATAGTAATTAATGTACTTGGATTTTATTAGAAGGTACATCTTGCTTCTGTAATATTTTTAAAAAAATATATGTTCACTCAGTTAGTGTTTGCAAAAGTAAGAACTAGAAACCTAGCTATTTAATTTAACTCTAAAATAGTTTACCTTCAAAATACAATTACAATAGAATGAAGAATTAAGGCTCTCTTGGTTTCAAGTGTTCAAAGTAGAATCTGAACAAGCTTAAGTAAAATAGGAACTTAATGAATGGCTCCTAGGCTGTCTCCCAGATTAGAAAGTTGAGAAATTAACTGTAATCAGGAGGCTCATGCCATTAGAACTCTCTCCACCCATCTACCCATGTATCCATTTCTCTCTTTCTTTCTCTGTTTCCTCCCTTCCTCTCTTTCCCCAGTTCAGTCTTCTGCACCTCTACATTCTAAACCAAACATGATTGCCTCTAATTCCATGAAGTTTATACCTTTACATATTATAGCTTCATCTTCGAGAGAGAGAGAGAGAGAGATCTGTTTCCCCTTTTTGGCCCTAGTTTTTAAAAAAGATTTTGTTTATTTATTTTAGAGGGGAAGGGAGGGAGAAAGGGAGGGAGAGAAACATCAATGTGTGGTTGCCTCTTCTGCACCTGCTACTGGGGACCTGACCTGGTCCACAACACAGGCATGTGCCCTGACTGGGAATTGAACCTGTGACCCTTTGGTTCGCAGGCTGGTACTCAATCCACTGAGCCACACCATCCAGGGCCCCAGTTTTGTAATCTTTAGAAAAGGACTCTTGGGTCATTTTGGATCATGGACCCCTCTTGTCGACCAGAGGTGGAATTTATGAGAACTTTGTCCCAGCTTCTGTTAGATACTCATGCCAGTTGGGTTAAATGCCTGGTTTAGTCAGTAGCTGGTATTTTGTCATGCAAAAATGTCATTCCCTTAGTTACTATGTGTATGGAGTAGGAGCACTCTTTCAGGAAGGGGGTTCTCTAATATCCAATATACTAATAGACTTTTCTCTATGTAATATACTAAGTGATACATTTTCCATAGCTAGTGATAGTTTTAAGATATGAGTACAAGTTCTCATTGAGAATTAACATATGTATCCTAGCTGCAACTGGAGTTTATACTTCAATAACCTTGCCAGAGATGTTATATGCAAAGTGGACTTGTCCTTTTTCCAATGCCACTTGCATATATTTTAATTATCAACTCTCTACTAATTTTATTTCTGTCCATCCCATCACAACTCTTAAATATGGTTGGCATTGAAAACAAATATTTTTAACTCAACTAAAGGAATAGCAGTTATAGAATTAAACTAACATACATGACATAGCAAAAAAAAAGATACATGCTCTGGAAATTTGTCCTCTTGGGTATTTGTTTTGTGAAGGGCATGCCTGAGATTCTAATGACAAACTCACATGCATATTTCATACTTTATATTTCTCAAAGTACTTCTTTACTATTCTATGAGATTTCTGAAATGCCTATAGTAAGATATGTAATAATCTTTATAATTATAAAGAAAGAGCTGAGTTCAGAGCCAGTTGCAATTGTTTATCAGGTCATACTTTTCCAGAACATTCAGGACACAGGAGACAGTGCTAGAAGACAGGGGGACACCATCTTGATATAAGTAGATTATCCCAATGAAAAAACATTGATTTTAGAAAAAAATATAATTCACTTTTTATGCAATTTTTCATAAGCACAGAAATATATCTGAGTAGCTTATTAAATAGAAAATCATTTCAATAGGTGGATTAGACAGAATTGGTAAGAAATGGTGAATTCAGGCCAGTCATAAAATTTACTAAAGTTTGCCATCTAGAGGTCTAGAGGAGTATATTTTGGAAAGTATTTTCAGATACATTTTCTATAAACTAAAGTCCTAATATTTGATATGATTAATGTATTAGATAAAATAAATACTGAGGTAAAGGGAGAACCATTTATTTACTACAGACTCTACACAGAACATTTTAAAATGTGGGACCTTTAATCTTAAATGAAAGCAAATAAGCTTCTATTTTTTACTTATGTAATCATTTTTATGGATACATTATAAGAAACCTTTTAGGCAAGCCCACTTACAAATTGCTTCACATATATGAGAGAAAGAAAAACAAAGCAATACACGTTGGTAAATGTATCATGGCATGCATAATAATTAACATTTTCTTGACCATTAAGACTGTCTTAGGGTTATTTGCATTCCTGTTGAGTACTGCCATTGAATGGATGGAAAAAGAAAGTTATTCATGTTAAATAACTATAGAAGTATGAAAAGTAAAATGTCTGGTAATAAAGGAAAAAAGCATCATTACAAAACTTGGTTTTAAGGCCCAGCACTATATCTTTACATGTACACACACACACATAAAAATATGAATTTGTGGATTTTGGTACTTCAAGAAGTCATTGTAATGCATAGATCATTGCTGAAATAGATTACCCGGAGGAGGCATTTATCAAGGCTGCAATTGTGTTTTCATGAATGTTTTACAGTTGTCAGCTTATCAATGCTAAAACAGAGGATAATGAGCTTTAAAATGTAGGTTATAGGGCCACAGCAGAACCTACTCTAATGAAAACTTCCCAATCAAGTGAACTGAAGGGTTAGGAATTGTGAATTCTTACAACGTCACAGGGTGCTGGTTTTGGTGGGAAGAGAAACAAGAGGTTACTGTTGCTGCCACTGTTAATGCTTTACTGTGTCAGGAGAAAGTGGAAAGCTTTGCATGTGATCCAGACAAACATGTTCGGTTGTTAACAGCAGTGGAAAACCCTGACCAGGCTTTTTTTAATTAAAAAAAAATTCTATACCATACCAATCGAAGGTCATTTCCTTTTTTTTTTTCCATTTTCAGAGGCCCTCCAATTTAAGATGTACCTTAGAATTAAAATCAACATTTAGGGGAGGGTATCACCTCACTAATTATACATACTTCCCACAGATTTCGGGATGTTAAGATGCATTCTGCTGTCAGACTTCCCATATGGAGACAGAGTGTTTCTTAGAAATGAGAAATTGCTTTAATATAAATGGCTTTATTAGTAGAAGTAATATGCACCTCTGTAATTAAGTATCTTGTGTTATGGTGAAATTACTTGGTGTCCTTACATTGACCTCCAGGAAAGAGTGTCTAAATGTTACATTATAATTTTAGCATTTGTCTTTTTAAATAGTATAGTTCCTGTGAAATGCAGTGCATTTGTTGATAAAATATCCAAGACAATTTATTGACAAAAGGTTATGCCAGTAGCAGTGAGTTTCCTTTGCCTCATATCTTGAAATCGACTTAAAAAGTGATGAGTTTGAACAGATAACTCAATCTTCATGCCCAGCAGTGTTTGGAGACCATGTGAACAATGGCTACCTGAGGCACTGTTCATTACGCACCATTCACAGCCCACTAAAGATGGCGAATATTTTAACAGTACCGGATCTGATGATGAGAAAAGCTGGTTAGAAGTGTTTCCTGAAACCAAAGCAACTCCTCCTACTATGGTGCAAACTTGCTACTTTATTATAGCAGGAGTTCCCATTTGCTAGTAAATTGATAATCATAATGTCATACAGGAACTTCTTGACCCCAAGAACACATCCTATCACTGTGATTGTAATTGTGTGTGTGTGCTTGTTAGTGAGGATACTGTGCAGTTTTGTCTTCAAAGATAGCACTCTATGTATTTCAACACTCTTGCTATATATTCAAATTGTTGCCTTATCTTTTAAAACTGGACTTAATAAATAGGTCTCATATATTTAGGTATTATGAGTCTCATATACATTTAAAGACTTTCTCAGTCTGGCAGAATGGTTAATACTATGGTTGTAGAATTAGACCACTTAAGTTCATATCCCAGCTTCTGCCTAGCTCTGTGATAACCTTAAATCTTTCTGTGATACAATTATCTATTATACCAAAATGGAAAATAACTGTACCTACATAACTGAAACGAGGTCAATAAGTATTCACTATTAGGATGACATTTAATCACCAGTCAATAGCCTTGAAACCTACTAGTCTGGTATATTTTCCATGTCAACAAAATCTCAATTACTCTTTCTGGTAAGAGACTCAGGTAAAAATCAACACCTGTATTTTATAAGAAGGTTGTGAGATTACTAAGTATAAGTGGCAAGCTGAGTTTCAATTTGAGAGTATTCTACAGTAACTTTAAAGATGCATGATTTTCTAAGGAACTAAATATACACTCAAATACGGCACATAATATTGAAGAATAATGAAAGGCATGTGGTATTATTACAGTGACCGTTGGCATACCTGAGTCACAGTTACAGGTCTGTCACTTGGTCAGCATCTTTAGGTCCTCATCTGTAATTAGAATAGCAATGATTTTATTACAGTTGCTATGAGGCTCAACAGAGATAATATAATTAAATCGTATGCAAGAGATAATAAATAGTAGGTGTCTTTTTTTTAATAGGAAGAAAATGCAATAGGGCTGGAGTTTACTAGATGTGGGAATGTTGCTCTTACTTTTCCTTAATAATTCTTATTGTTTTTCTCCATTTGTATAAACTATGACCTCTGGTTTTCTTTATTTACCATTTTCTTTCACTAAATTCTCCCCTTGCTTCATGTTTTGTTTCCTCTTCACTACCCCTTTTATTGTTGTTTTCCACTAAACTGAAAGTAGCATTTTGATGAACATATTTTCTTAAGTTTGCTAAAAAGTGATTCATGTTGAAAATTGTTTATGATGTAGAATATAACATGGCCAGTATGCATGGTGTTGAATAAGGGGGAATGTGTGTTTATATATTTGTCTATCACCAAATGATCTGATATTGTTTAAGCCAGAGATTGGCAAAGATTTCTGCCGAAGCACAAATAGTAAATATTTTAGCCTTTGTGGGCCATGTGGTCTCTGTTGCAATTATTTAACTCTACCATTGTACTGCGGAATCAGCCATAGACAATACAGGGAAAAAAGGAGCATGGTTATGTTCTCATAAAGCTGTATTTACAACAAAAATGAGGGGGGTGGAAATAGGAGGGAGGTGGGGAGGGCTCAGGCGGTGGGCTGGGGTGGGAGTAAAAGACAGAAAACTGTACAAGAACAACAATTAAAATAAAATTAAAAAACTGTATTTACAAACACTGAAGTTTAAATTTTATGTTATTTTCACGTGATATTTAAATTTTTTTTCAACTGTGTAAGAACGTAAAAAATTAAAATTAGACCATGGGGCATA
The DNA here is from genome assembly GCA_004027475.1 of Anoura caudifer. Lineage (NCBI taxonomy): Eukaryota > Metazoa > Chordata > Mammalia > Chiroptera > Phyllostomidae > Anoura > Anoura caudifer. The sequence continues at coordinate 21,186 of PVKU01003886.1, read as the reverse complement.
CAAATACAGATGATAAGCCACATTTGGTCTATGGGCTATCTATAGTTTGTAGTCCCCTGCTTTAAGGTATGAGATTTATGCTGATGTTAAGAAATTTTACATCGCTGGCTGGGGTGGCTTAGTGGATTGAGCACTGGCCTGTGGATGGAAAGATTACCAGTTGAATTCCCAGTCAGGGCACATGCCTGGGTTGTGGGCCAGGTCCCTGGCTGGAGGCTTGTAAGAGGCCTGATATATCTCTCACACATTGGTGTTTCTCTCCCGCTCTTTCTCCCTCCCTTCCTGTCTCTCTTAAATAAATCAATTAAATCTTAAAAAAAAAAAAAAAGAAATTGTATGTCCAAACCCCAGCTAATTAAAAACACATTAGAGGAGACCAAAATACCAGATTAAGTGGGAACAGATTATAGAAGACTTGAAATAACAGGAGGAGACATTGAGATAAATATATTTTCAATAGATTGCTTTATTTATTCTAAGCAGGAGAATTAACTCATACAAACAACGTTTAAGTAAGATTCATCTGGAAGTTCTGTACAGTGTAGACATCAAAAACAGCAACAATCACCCCCCCACCACCACCACCACAAGAGTAAAAATGAATTCTAAGCACACATTTTACTACTCAGGTGTTAGCTGAGGCTAGCCTTGACCTGGATGATGGCTTTGAGAACTGTGAAGGAACCAAAAAAGAAAGAATCACCAAAACTTGATAAACCACTGATGAAAGGGTAAAATGGAGTACATAACTAAGTAAGCTGGCAAATTTATTAAAGTCAGCAACTGGAATAAAACTAGAAAGTAATAATGGGAAAGAGAAGTCAAAATTTGAATTAAGTATCTTTTCTAGGCCAAATTATCAAGAACAATAGGGCTTCTAGCTTTTCTGAAGAGGTTCACAAAAGAAAAACCTCTAAGGGTCATTTGTTTGTTTCTAAATTGTTTTTTTTTTCATAGCTTAAACTGTTGTTATTTTAGTTCTTATGTTGTAATCAGGTAAGTCAGTAAGTTTGCTAATGAGTGGGAACTAAATTGGACCATTCAGTGGCCTACATTTAAGTGAGTAAAATAAGAAAAGGTTCACACAAAAACCTCACAAACAGTACCTGAGGTCATGGTAGTTTAAAAGCATGGAGTATATAAACCCATTTTGTTTCTTTCTTTTCTTTTCTTTTCTTTTCTTTTCTTTTCTTTTCTTTTCTTTTCTTTTTCTTTTTTTTTGTTTTTTTGTTTTTTTGTTCTATTAGTATCTAATGAGAGAAAAATGGCTTTGTTCAGATCTCATTTTCTGGACATTTTAAGAACATAACATTCAAGGATGTGCATTCCAAGTAAAAGCATTTACCAGTTACCTGAATCACTGAGAATTGAATCAGTGAGAATTGAATCACTCAAGATTTTCTTAGAAAACTCAATTTTTAAACGATCATATCTCATTCGTATCTAGGAACATGTTACCCTACACATGGCTCTCCTACGTGAACTTTTTTATCCATCAACTTGGAGAAGTCTTGGGCTTTTAAGAAGTAAGCACAGAATAAGAAAAAAACAAAACAAAACAAAACCTGTTGTTTAAAATAAAGCATTCCCCTAAGTACAGAAAGAGTTTAAATAATACATTTGGTGATTTCTTAGAAATTGGGTGGTATTGTGTGACAAGTTAAATGTATTAGTTTTTATAGGGTAGTTGACAAATCTTCAAGTGTGAAGTTGTTTTGGTCCTTGTGGGTTGTCTTTTTGAAATTTTAACCATCACGTCCCATTTCCCTTTTGTCAACTGAGAGGCGAAAGCATCTTTGTGTTTTTAAATAACAAAATACAATCCGTCTATATAGGCACGTAGGAGACGTAGGAGACGTAGGAGAAAGCACCTTTATGCTGTATCTGCATGTCTTTGGGATGGTAGTTTGTGCCTGGCCAGACAGAAAGCCTCCAATCACAAGTGAGTGGGACTGACAGTAGGTTGATTAATTGAAAAAGATCATTTCATGAGGAAACATGAAATAATCTGTTATATGCATAAATGAAAGATTCCTACTGACTTAAACCCTATAAATATACAAGGCCTGTCCAGAAAGTATCCAGCTATGTATTATAAAAAATAGACACGTTTATTGAAGAAGATACAAGATACTAGAAACATTGTATATAGGACAATGATGTTTCAGTCCCCTTCAAACTTGGAACCTCGCACAGTTCTTCTAATCACCCTATAGTATTTTCTTGAATCTCATTGACAGTCTGAAATCTCTTCCCATTCAAAGGTGATTTTAGTTTTGGGAAAAGCCAAAATTCATAGGCTATCAAAAATCTGGGCTGTAGAGGGGCTGAGTCACTTGGGTGATTTGATGTTTCACCAAAAAACCCTGTATGAGACCTGATGCATGAGTGGGCACATTATTGTGATAAAGCTGTCAATCACCAGTTGCCCATACCCGCAGTCTTCTGAATCACCTGAATGGTTTCTGCAGAGGAATGTTCAAGCTGAATGCAAAATTTGATGCAGATTCGTTGCCCTACTGGCTCAGTCATTTTGAATGAAATGGCCACACAGTACATGTGCTCACTCAACAGTGTCTACTGCCCCCACTGACTAGTGCAATGCAGTCATCATTGTTCATGCATATGCATTCCAGTTCACTCTCCTTGGCTGCCAGGTTACACTGACCTTGCACAAACTATTCTTGTTATATTAACACTGGCTGCACTTTTTCTGGACAGACCTCATATGTTCACTAATTGTATTTATCTTCACCTAAAGATATGCTTTGTTGCCGTGAGAGAGAGAGACAAAGGAAAAGAGAGAGACACACAGAGAGAGAGAGAGAGAGAGAAACATTGATGTGAAAAAAAATATCAATTGATTGCCTTCCAGTGTGCCCCAACTGGAGATTGAACCTGCCACCAAGGTGTGTGCCCTGACCAGTAATCGAACCCATAACCCTTTTGGTGCATGAGATGACACTTCAACCAACCGAGCCACCTGGCCAGGGCACATTAACTAATATGTTTCATGTAACACCAAAGTTGATTTTGCTCTTTTGGTTTTTAAGAATGGGTCCAGTACATGGTCTTTCTTGCATAAATTATACATATGATATATCTTGCATGAAAGCCTGTTTTATTTTTTCAAGTAGAGGAAGAACTTAAAGACCATTGTGAAGTAATCTAACCCAAGTATGGAAGACTTTATGTTTAATATTTTTTCTTTAAATCATTTAAAGCTGTGTCTTCTGAAGCTAGTTCAGCTTTACTGGCAACTTAATTTTTGAGTATCACCAAAGCATTCAACTTAGTTGCCACAGAAACAACAGCATCAAAGAAACACTTTCACAATCATATTTGATTAGTTTAAGTAATATGTAGTCAAATTACATAATTACAACAATAAGCATAACCTATACAATCCAAATTGTACTCAGTAAAAAGAAAAACATAAAAATTGTACTCGGTAAAAACAAAACAGAAAAACCTTCAGCTGGTGGAAAGAAAAGTATTAGAGCATACAAGAGATCCTACTTCTGAGCTGTCATTATGCTATGGATATTAGATATGATGTCATACATAGAACAAATTAAGAATGTTGGTTAATATAATGAGATATTTAGGTGACAGTTGTACAGCATATGTATCGGATTTTTAAAGTCACTCTTACAATTTTTTGATGGCTTTTGAGATATCTAGAAACTACTAGTAACTTTTCAGCTCTTGAGAGCAAGGAACGGATCTTATTATCATATGACCAGTGCCTACCACTGTGCCTGACATATAATAAGCATTCAATTATTATGTGAATGGATAAATGAGTGGATGATGCGGACACCAGCCAGCAGTGTCCATGGCATTATGGATGAATTAAAACATACACACAGACTACCGAGTCTGGTGGAGGAATAAGGACAACAGCATGGCTTTTCTCTCAAGAGGAGCAAAAGCCGTGGCCTCTGCCATGACAGGCCTTTATTCTAATAATATCTCCTTACATTCCAAGATGGTTCTCCTCCACTATCCCCAAGTTGCAACAAAGGAGCCAATGCCCCTCCTTACATCACAGAAGAAGGATATTAGCAAATGAATAGGCAGAAGTGGTTGAGTCAGTCACACTGGCCCCTGCAAGGCTCAGCATGGATTTTAGGAAGTTACAGTAAGCATTTGCAGGGTAAGGGAGTTTTTGCAAAGAGCAATCTTCAAAACAGCTTAGGTACATTGCAAATCTGATTACCCACGAGAGAACCTATCTGTGGGCGTGGGTCCTGTGCATCTCCGAGTGGGACCTGGGCCCATGCCATGCAGAAGGGTCTGCCACAAGTGGATGATTTGATAAATATTTAATCCAAAGGGAAAACCAGTAATATTCAGTCTTCTTCATGGTTTCACCGGATATGCCTCTAGGTTACCAAATTAATCCAACCACAAAAGTGTGTATTCACCTTCATGTTACAACAAGAAATGTTTACTTTATTCATTGTATAATAATATAGGCAGAAAGTCCATCCTCAGTATAAATTCATTGTCTGTCTTTAACTATCTTATGTAACCAGATCCTAAAATTTCTAATTTAGAGTCCACTCTCAACAGAATTGAAATAATTCAAAGATTAAGGGTTACAGTAATCTAAATGCCTAACTATATACTTTCTACAAACTAAATTAGGCAAATTCTCTGGGTAGCTGCTCATCTATTTTCATGTCTTCATTTTTTACACTCCTACCTTTGTAACCTATATACAATTTCCAAAATGCAAAACACTTAAGCTACCTGCAGGCTAAATTTCTTTTGGGTAGTCTGATTCTCCTACTGTATTTTACAAGTACATGTACTTTTTATCATAAAAAAAGTAATCACTGATTCCAAAATGGTATGCAGGCTTCTTATTCGTGTATCAAAATTAATTTCCCACTGTAGTTTAACTGTGATATTTGGGGTAAATTTCTAACAGTTAGAAATGTTCATAATGATAGGCTGTTTAAAAATTTATATTATAAAGTAATAAGTGCAAAATCCTTACATAATGCACTTTTGAGTGATGTCACTGTGCAAATCACAGTAATACATTGAAATAACTTTGAATAAACATTTCTTTTCACCTCTCATAAAGCTATTGATATATTATGTTACTTTTTATAGACTCTGCTCTGTGATATGATGTTCATAGATATAAGTGTAGTCAGCATGGGAAGAAAATTTTGTCATAATAAAATGACTACCATTTTTCCTCCAGATAGTTTTCTATGGTATCCACTGACTACAAAAGTAAGAAATCTAATAACTCTTTCTGTTTTTCTTGATCTATCTCCTTTCATTTCAATTATTTTGTTCTCCATGGAATCCCCAGATAATATGCACTCCTAAATCTCTTTCCAATTTTTGTTTCAGTTTTGTACTTACATTTTATTCCTGTCCCCCAAAATGGAGTTCCTCAAGTTTTCTTTATGAGAGCACTCCTCATTTTTTTTTACACACAGTGACCCCCATGTGGACAATTCTCAGATCCCTTTCTGAAGTCTTGACTTCCTTTTTAATTCTAGTCCTGTATATGCAAATATTGGTCAAAGCCCTCACTTGAATATTCAATTGCCATCAAAGCTAAAATCAGCACAATCTCCTTCTCAAACTACCTAAACCACTGCTTTCTTCACGGGCTCCACCTTTCTGTGTTCTTTCTACCCAGTCATTGATCTTACACCTAAAGGTCTACTTGATAGCTTCCTTACCCTTATTCCCCACATTCCAGAATTTACATTTTGGGAGGAATTATTTGAACTAGATACCACATAAGATCACGGGGAACTAACTTTTGTCAAGTCATTGTGTCTGAACTAGAAAGCTCTTAATTTATGCAAAATAAAATATGTTATGGAAATAAAGCAGTTAAGGAGATATGGGGGAAATGAGTAGTCAGTTGAAAATTTGTATTACACTTTGAAAGAAGAGTGGGATTTTGGCAAACGAAGAAAAAACAGAAAGAACAAATTAGATCTCACGTTTCCATTCTCTGGACAATTGTTAGTGTTATTCTTTCTGATCAGATTTCCTTTATCTCTACCTGTCAAATTCTGACTGAACTCTAGGATCTGTGACTGATTATCTTGTTCAATATTTGTTTTTTAATCCATTATAATGTATGAGTGCATGTGTCATTTGTTAAGCTCCATGGTTTCTTTTTAAAATTTTTTCTTTTAATCTTCACCTAAGAATATGTTCATTGGTTTTAGAGGGAGAGAAAAGGGTGCAGGGGAGAGAGAGAGAAAGAGAGAGAGACAGAGTGACGTCTATTGGCTGCCTCCCATAAGTGTCCCAATCAGGGGTCGAACCTGCAACCTTTTGGTATATGGGATGATGCTCCAACCACTTGAACCACCCAGCCAGGGATTAAGTTCCATCTTGTTTTACTAACTTTAAAAATAGTGTTAACACTAGCACTGTTTTTGGCACCTAATAGGTATTCAAAATGTATTTGCTGAATCAGTGACAAACTGTATGAAAAAATGAGCTATGGGGGTAACAAAAATGTAGTTTATACACTGAGTTACATATTGCTCAAGCTTTTTCTGTTGTATGCACATATGAAATCAGGAGCTGATATTGGGATTCTAATTGTGAAGTATAGTGTAAGTACTCTGATGCCTTGTAGTCAGAAATAGTCTGTCTTTTTTCTTACATATGGAAATATCCACAATAGATATTATAAACTATTATTCTAATACCTTATTAGTTATGAAGAAGCTGAAATTTAATCACAAATGGAAATTCAATTAAGGTAAATAACAGTTTCCTGGATCTTCAGTTTCTCCTAATGTTCTGTTCCACTTTTTTTCAAACTGTAACTAACACTTGCTCCATAGTCTGAGTTAAGAAAAAGTTGATTTTTACTGATTCATTCACTGAAATATAGTGTGCCTGTACATACAAAAATATAATGATATTTAATATTTATTGAGTGTCTGCAATGTGTGAGCCACTTTGCATATGCTACTTCACTTAGTCTTTCCAGCCACCCAATAAATTACTCATCTCCTTTTACAGATGAAACTAAGGATCATAGTGATAAAGTAACTACCTGCTTATAGTCCTAGTGGGGAAAAGGCACTGTATTTGGAAACAAGGTCTAGCAGAAAAACCCAGCTCTCATCATTACACATGTTGCCCTCAAAATGTGATAAGCAAGGTGGACATATAAGTGGACATGAATATACACTGTCCATGTACACAGTTGTCAACTGAGAAAAGTGTATTTACTTTACTTATTATATATAATATGCAAAAGATCATGGTTTATTTTAGACTTATGTTTAGATGGTGCCATGCTCTCAACTTTATCTCTAGTCTTTAAAATGACAGAATTGGATTTGATGAATTTTATAGGTCCTTCAAGCTCAAATGACAAAATCTTCATTGTTGATAGTTAAAAGGACTGTGTTTAGCATCAGGTAGAATAAATGTGCTCTTTTAGAGGTCAAGATCCACACTAGTTTGGTTATTTAAGTGAAGCTGATATTGATCAATTATATCACAATAAAGCTGAAATAAAATAAAAGATGAATGCTCATTCTTTCCTTATAATAATCTATTGATGGTGGCTTTGATTAACATGACAGGAATGGAAAACAACTAGGTGAAAACTTGAGAGTGAAAAAAAGTCAGCCAGTAGTTTGGGCTATATTATGAAATAATAAAGTTGAAAATCTTTTCAGACTCTTCTTCTCACTGAATTAATTTGCAGTTTTCATTTTCCATAAACACATTCACTAAAGTGCCTAGAGCTGCTCAAACTTGGCAGTCACCCTTCCCCCGACATTTCTCAGCCCAATGGCTTGAAAGACAGATTTTTTTAACTTCCCTTTTCTCTCTCCCTTTTGTCTTGGAGTATTATATATCTAAGTGACAGGAGTCTTGCAAACATTAGGAAGATAAACATCCCGAGTCTGTTAGGTACAACAGAAGGATTCATACATCATTTCTGAAGTCCCCTCCTAACGTGGCTGGTGCAGGGGAGGACAATCTCCCTGGATGGGTTCACTATGTTATGGCTGATTGCTGTCCAGGACATCATTATCGGTGATTTTGTCTTGTCGTTGGTTTATAGATGTCGCAGAGGATACCGATCCCAAAGTGGAATTTCTGCTGCAGGACCAAGAGGCATTATATGTTATTATTCACTTGCAAGATGATGAATACTATGTTAGGATCCGGAACCGCTTCCAGAAATAATTTTCAAAGAAATGCACATTTTATCATTTTCCACAAGATTTCCACTTTAAAAAGTAGGTGAGTAATCATTATTTTACAAATAATTCTTGGTGTTTTACATGTTTTTAATGATCAACTCTCCAAATCCTAATCAATTTTTCTTTTGCTGGAAAACAGAAATATGGAAAATATAAGTCTGCAGCACTTCCAGTGAAAAAGTCCAGGACACCAGTTTCCCCTAGTTTCATATGAAAACAGGTTGGCTATCTTATTTTTCTCCCCTCAGTGAATTGATGAAACTGGGGCTAAGTCACTTGCTTGATTATTACACATGCACAACTTACATTCCACAGGAGTGTGAGTCATGGCAGGCTTCTCAGGGACTTAATGAACTTATGATTTATAGACCTGCTGCCCAATTTGCAGTTTCCCTTACATTTAGCATGACTCTGGGCTGCCATTGCCATCCTTATTTATCTGAATGATGTTGGTTCAGGGGAAGGAGAAAGAATGCTGGGAAATATTCACTTACAATCAGAGGCTAACCTTTAGGGGGATGAGTAACCATACTGGGTGCACTACCTTCTCCCAAGCATCAAATGTTACCTTCTAATTCCTATTATGTTTACATAAGGGAAAGTGAAATAAAGTAATGTCATTGTCATTTGAAGGGTGGCCATGCTACAGAGCCCTTCTTCTACCTTTGCATTGGCTATGTTAGATGCGTGGATGTTTTGTGGGACTGTTTTATCTGTAAGAGACACCTGAGATTCAGAAATTGTTTTGAATTTGCTTGACAAAGGAAGCCTCCCCCAACCTCCAGGAGTGTATCTCTGAGTCACTAATGATCACCTTTCCATGACAGCTTTCCCTCCTCAACTGCTTATATAGTAGAACCTTGCTTTACACAACCTGGGCATGGCTCTGCCTATGAAATACTAAAACATCATCAGTTTTAATGAAATAGTCAACCTACTACTTGAAGAATTTATATTTATGGCCTGCAGACTAGCTACCCTCCAACATGAGCTAGGTGATACATTTCTGGGAACTTCAAATTAATCCTTTTCATTACAGAAGTAGGTACCCAGGAAAGTGAATAGAAATAGCTGATCTCATTAAAGGCTGAATTGAAACCAATTCTTAAGGTGGCAGTAGCTACAACCTGTGATAATTTCCCTAGCTGCTATATGAGTTAAGTCCTGTAATTACTTTTTAAAAATTCTAAATAGCATAATTTTAGGTTATATTGTATTTTTATGTGTATATTTGTATGTATGTTGGAGAACAGGGTATAGAGATGTATTTATATAAGCTTGAGTCTTAATTAGGTTGGCTTGTTTTTTATATTCACATGGCTTTATATATATCTTTCTGCAGACACAACTTTTTCCCTCTAATTCTTCTTGATTCTCATTCTCATTTTGAGAGACTGATCCTCAGATTATGACTCTCGTTATAAATGCATACTAGCTGGAGGGCTATTTTTATGCACACAGACTCAAATCATTCAGGGATTTTAATTTCTCTTATAAAGTTTGAAACAAATTTTTAAATTTAAAAAGATGAAGACATTTGTCCTTGCCCTAGGGCCCTGATTTAAGATTTAGACAGAAGGTTAACTATCAAAACTTTAATACCAATCAAGTGCATGCATTTCTGAATAAAGGTCTGGCACCATCTGCACAGGGCATTGATTCCTCTAGCTACAGGGATGGAGAGTCTGTTTACAAAAGAATATACAATTTAGACAGAACAAGAGCCCTTCTATCAAAGAGAAGAGAAGAGTCATGTTCATTTGTCATTACAAGCACACCATTCCTTTTCGGTGAGTTAATGCCTTTCCTTAAAAGGAGATTAGTCCTTTAAAATAAAGAAATTGGAACTGGCAGGCAACAGTCAGGAGTAGATACAGATTTGAAATTCTTTAAAAGCCTGAGTTCAGACCCACTCAGAATCTCTTTAAAACATCACCAGAGAATACTGGTATATCCACATTCGCCCAACAGGATTATTTCAGAATCATGGCCACATAACTTTTCACAGTAAGAATCTGCATGCAAATATACATCAGTTCTCAATAGACACTGTGGAAACTCTTTGGTTAATGCAGTAAGAAAGCAAGCACAAAGACAGCAAGGGAAATATACTCATCTTAACGTATGACAGGAAGGGTCATGCCTTCATTTGAGTTAACATCTATCCTCTACAAGTAGATGACCGCAGTTTCTTTAATAACTTATCCTCAAAATTAGATGTGATGGATTATCACCCTGGTAGAGAATTTAAATTCAGCTTTTGATGCCTTTCAGAGATGAACCTCATACTACGAACACAGGGATAATAATAGGCCGAGAGGAATTTAAATATCTATGCAGATTGTACTTTAATTTTTACTTGGAAGATTTGCAACCCTAAGAGACAGAATGTTTCTTTTATCCCTGCGTGTTATGATTTCCAGTACTTTTAAAGGGAATATATTAGTTCAGAAAAACTGTGAAGAAGTCCAGTGACACCGTAGTGTTGAACAAAGACTACTCTATTAAACCTTCATTTATAAGTCACAATTAGAAAGTTAGCTGAGAGTAATAATTTGCTCCATAAGTAAATTGAAAATTGCCCCAGACATTATAATGCAATAAAATACATATAACACTGCTATCACAGTAAAGATATTTTAATATTTCCTTAAGGGCTTGAAGCCACTTCGGAAAAAAAAAAAAAAAAAAACTTGTACCAATTTAGGATGTTCATTAAAGACATTGAAACCTTATGAAAAGAAATTACTTTCAAAGACATCTGGTTGTTTCAATTTAGGACAAAGCCTGATTGTTAGCATAATTTGTTTTATATGAACTGAGGTTTTAGACATCTTTTTGGAGAGTTATCCTAAGATGCATTATTTCAATAATAATACTGCTCCCCTTGTTTTTGCAATAGTTTTGATAGAAAAACAAAAAGTATAAAGTTTATAAAGGCATATCCTTTTAGATAGAAGAGCAAGGAAAGAAAGAGAAGAAATCCGAAAAGATGTAGTATGACAGAAAAGAACAGAACAAAACAAAACACGTGGTTATACTCGGTTCAAATCCTGGCCTTAAAACAAACTAGCATATAACTGTGAAGGTCTTAGTTTCTTCCTCCACAAAATATGAAGCATAGTTCATACTGCAAATGGTCTTTGCAGGGATTAGAGGAGATGATATATGTGAAGAGTGTGGAACATAAGGTTCATTGTATGTTTCTATTCCCACTACCTGCTTGGGTGATAGGAAGGTCAGGCTGCAACAATTACTCTCATACCAAGCTATTGCAGAAGGCCTCAAAAAAGAGATTTCTCCATTGCTCAGTTTTGAGATTTTTCTTCCAGGCAGATATGCCAAGCAGTAGGTCAGGCAGAACTTCACGGGTAGGCAACCTTCTGATTTATTACGAATACCGGTATGACCAGAATCAGTGGGATGCACTAGCCTCAAGCTCAGTTGAACTTGCGGGTGCAATTTAGCCTTCTCATACTTAACTCTAATTCCTTTGATTAAAACCTTTCAGTTTTTTTCTGCAACACAAATGCCTATGGTAAATCTTAACAGACCTCATGTGGTCCAACGTACTGTGCACTTTATTTCCAAGCATCACTATAATAGCATTACCACACAGAGGAGAATCACTGCTGGGTAAGCTGGGGTAGATTCTGTGCTGGACAGGTTTTGCTGAAAACTTTAACAGGGTAGAACATGCTTCAACTTCCACACTGTTTATGGTTCTCTTTAATTGCTGATATAAAGATTCAAAAAGCTGGTAGTAAAAATTTGTGTAGGCGTGATTCAGGCACAGTCTTTAGCCTTGTGTTCATCAATGAAAAACAGACGAGATACTAAGAAGAAAAATGTGAATGTAAAGTGATTAGATGTCTCAAACTTTACAAGAGGACACACTCTTCTTTCCACCTCCAACAAACCCTCATATGCAAATCTCATAAAACATGCCTTCCCCAAACTTCCGGCTTCCAATGCAATCTCTTCCTTCTACTTCCCCCATAATATGGCATCACAGCAAGACAAATGTCTGCTTGGAATTGCAGAATGATCCTCATTTGGGGGGAAATGAAAAAAAGATTATCTAGATAAGCCAGAAACATCTTAAGTGGGAAGTAAATAGGGAAAGGCTAGACCTATTGTTATTTCTATTATGCTTTTTAAATCTGCAAGCTTCAAGTGCCAAAGGGCAGAGAACAGAGAACAAAAGCGGTTTGCTGGACAATGAGTATTATTAACGGACTTACTGAAGCAACTAGTAACAAGAGGATCAAAGAAAGCACATGGTTTCTGCTTTATTCACGTTGGATGGCCAATGCTTGGGGAAATTAACTGGAGAATATAGAAAGAAATGAGTCCAAGTTTTGTATTCTGGTTGGGTGGAGTGTACTCTCTTGGATACTGCTTATCTGAAGTTTGGAGACATTTTCTCTCTCCTTTTCAATACTAATCAATAAAATCAATGAAAAATTATAAATATGAGTGTTTATTGCTTATTGCTTTAATAAATAAAAGGTAACTGATACCTGATAGCAATTTATAAATTAACTAGATTTTATCCAACAAATAACTCTGAAATTGCCTAGGATCAAGAAAAACATTCTGTGAAGTACACTATCTGTTCAGCCTGTTTTTATCACACTCTGAAGATCCCTCAGTCCTGATGCAGGCAGAGGCATTGACCAGAAAACTCTATGCTACCTTCCATGGTAAGAGCCTGTAATCCAAATATACATACCAATGAGTTTAAAATAGTATTTAAAAGGACACAATCCCCAGATTGCGTATTGTTTTGTTATTTTTGTTGGATTTCCTGGTTTCTTAATTTTCCATTTAGTGTTTAGGATCTTAGTGCTAATTTCTTTAGAATGTGTGTGTGTGTGTGTGTGTGTGTGTAAACTCCAACACTTGTTTCTGCACTACACACTACACAGTTTTCATCCAGTGATCACTTCTGTTTCCCATCATTAAACGTAGTGGTCTCTGCATTTACAGCTTCTCAAAGAGGTAAAGTTGCCAAACAAGAAAATGCATTGATTTATTTTAAAGTAATTTCATAGAAAGTTAAGATAAATGAGTTGGATGACAAAAAGAGGCAAAGCAATATTAACAGATCAAGAAGTCGTAACTGACAGCATGATGGGCCTGGAAAATATTATGCTAAGTGCAGTAAGTCAGTCAAAGAGAGACAAATACTATATGATTTCATTTATATGGGGAATCTAAAGAACAAAACAAACAAATAAACAAAATAGAAACAGACTCAGCGATACAGAGAACAAATTGGTAGTTGCTAGGACAGGGCATTGGGGGATTGGGTTAAAAAAGTGAAGAGACTGAGAAATAAAGATTGATACTTACAAAATAGTTGTTGGGATATGAAGTATAGCATAGAAAATATAATCAATAATATTGTAGCAGCTATGTATAGTATACGACTGTCTAACCATTAAGCTGTACACCTACAACTATTGCAAAATATTGAATGTAAACTGTACTTGAAAAACAAAATTTTTTTAAAAAGAAAAGAAGTCAAAACTGAAACAGGTATGAATATATTGATCTGATAAAAAATGGTTTACATTTTGCCCTGGCTGGTGTGGCTCAGTGGATTGAGTGCTGGCCTGTAAATGAAAGGGTCATTGGTTTGATTCTTAGGCAGGGCACATGCCTGGGTTGCAGGCCAGGTCCCCAGTAGGGGCTGTGTGAGAGGCAACCGCACATTGATGTTTCTCTCTCTCCCTTCCCCGCTCTCTAAAAATAAATAAATAAAATCTTTTAAAAATGGTTTACATTTTTAACTGAATTATCACTATGCACAACTATGGTAAAATTGTATTTTACAACTCTTTAAAATATTCTCAGTAATATGGCTATTAAAATTCTGTCTCTACTATTTAGATATGTGATAGCAGAAGCTGTATGTTGCGCAGTCACTGTGTGCTGAGAATTTATTAGCATTAAGTCTGTTTCACTCAGTCCTTACATTAACCCTATATCGTAGATATTGTTAATCTTATTTTGTGAACTTAAAAAAAAAAACACTTCCAAAAGATTAAGTAAATTGTGTAATTCTACATATTCATTAAACATCAAAGCTGGTACTTAAAGCTAAGTCCACAGTATTCCAGAGTCCATGACTATTGTCCCTATACAATGATAATCCAATAACTTAGCTCTCAAATATTAAATTAAAAATATAAGCAAAATTACATCTTTTCAAAAAATTTCCCACCTTTTGAGATGTATCTACTTTGAGATAGCTTAGAATCATGGAATCTCAGAGGACCTTTTGTCTAACCTTTCATTTGACTCAGGAATCCTCTCTACAATTTTGGTGATATGAGATTTTTTTTTGCTTCTTCTAAGTATTTTTGATAGCAGAAAACTTCTGTTCTTATAAGGCATCTGTGTATCCACACCTATCAGGGACCATTGTAAATTTTTTTTCTCTATTTTTGAGTAGATATTTGCTTTTATTAACACCTATCCATGAATGTAATTCTGCAGTAACCAGAGTAAGTCACAAAAGTCTCTTTATAAAAAGTGTGAGATTGAATAGGAAGTACGTACAAGTAAAGCTTGGTGTATAGGTATTCTAAACACAAATAACAATAAATCATGAGAATATTCAATCCCAGAGTATCTGGGAAAATGATTTTATTTTCTTGCCCTAAAATTTTTATAAGATGAAATTCTATCTGGCGTGCATTATTATTTTAATGCAATAGCAGTATAGCAACACAACCATGTAATACTATAATAATCCTATAGAAAATGTGGGGACTTGTTCTGAGTTAGATATAGCCAAGGTTATCAAGTGAGGAAATCATTTTAAATCAGATGCAGGAGTACCAAACTGTAATATAATTTAAAAATACACATACATATTTTAAAACATTCCAGGTAACATTGGAGAATATCAAACAATAAAAGAGATTATTCTGGTATAGACAATGTTTGCTGAATACGATTTCTTGGGAGAACCTAAAATAAATATATGGCATTATGCTTCATATTATCAGTATTCTTATATAGAATAGCCAGTAGCTTTTTGACAGTAAATGTAGCTCATGAAACTAAACAATTATAAAGAAGGCAACTATAATATCCACTTCTTTTATAATATTAAATTTCTTCTTAAAAGAAACCCAGGTATGTTTGAGGTAGACCGACCAGCAACTTTCAGGATTGGTTTCCCTCACTGAAAGAAACTAAGGGATTATCAAATTTTCAGGACCGTGCAAGAAATGTGTCACAGATGTATGGGGCAAGGAAGGACCAAAACATGGATATACGTTGCACACTGTTTACCTGAAACAGTTGTTCACATATATTGAGTGCATCTCATAATATATACTTGTTCCAGTCAAGCCCCAGAGCAGACAGACTCTATTCAAAGTAATAGTTAAAAATAACCCTGACTTGTCCGGGTGCTCCATCCCCTTCCTTTGTCTGCCTTTTTGTTTTGGGTGCTCTTTCCAGTCAGATTGTGGAAACCTATCAGGAGCTTATTTGTATGATGGCCAGTTTGGACAATGCGGTGCTATCCAGGCTGTAGAGAGGTGGTCACAAATCTTAAAAAAACAAAACAAAACATTATTTAGCACTTATATTGGTCTTACTTAGCATGCCTTCATGAATGTAAAGCTTTTTCATTTTCGCAATTGAGTCCCTAGGCCTATTATTAGCATATTATGATTTATTAGAGAGTGGGTTTTTTAATAACAACACTGAGAGAGAGCAAAACCCATTTGTTCATCCCAAGAGGTTTGAGAGTGCATTATAAGCACAGAATGGTCAGAATAAAACCTGATACAAGTACACAGTCCATGATTGTTCCTAATTGGAGAAATCTCTCCATAAGAGCCAAAAGTCTGAGAAACAAGTTGTTTGCCACAGTTATTTATTCCCATAAATATCATTATTTAAAACATTTGAACTCTATTTAAAGATTTAAACAGTGATGTGGGCTTCACGAGGAACACAGGCAGCTGCTGGCTTTAAAAATCTTAGTGGCAACCACGTTGGAGACTGCCAGGGGCTTCTACTATTCCCTTTTTAGCTAAAGGCTGGAGTACTGAATCCACGTTATACACTCCATCTCATTTTCAGCTCTATTGCACCAATTATGCTGCATTGAGGCTTATAGGGGCTTACATTGCATTTCAGATAGATGAAAGAAGCCAGTCTATATTCTTTGTGATAAAAATAGTCATTAATTATGGAGACTTGTAAACTGCTTAGCAGCCTTCTTAATGTGGCCCGTCAGGTGCTTCTTATTCTATAGCTAATCAGCAAGAGGAAAAAATCCTCAGGAACAAGATGATCTTTTTTTTTTTTTTTGGCTCAAACAGAAAGTCAAGGTTAAAAATAAATCTAAAATACAGTGAAAACTTAAGTCAATATGCACTTGCTGGTGAAATACCACCTTGTTTTCTTTTGAATCAGTGTTTATTATAGAAAATATCTTACAATACTGTTCCATGGGGAAACTAATTACCAATAAATATATTTTTCTCGTATCTGATAGAAAATAATGTGTTGAGGAGTTAGATGCATGAAAACACATTTATAAATAGCTCAAATGGAGTTAGATAATTACCTAATTAAAGAGAAGTGAAATGTCATAGGAATTAATGAAGTAATTCAGTAGAGAGGAAACCCAGCCAGTAAAGAGTTTGCTTAAAGCAACAATGGATAGTCTCACCTTTGAACAGATAGCTTAAAAATGCTGGTAGAATTTTGGGTTAGTCTGTTTCAGAATTGACTGCCATAGCCAGTATTTTAATTTTTAACAGTAACCTTATGTTTAATTGGCAAAAATGCCCATTGTGCTACCTAATTAAGGCAATCAGAAGCATGGGGCAGTAAATGTCAGTATGAGGAACTGAAACAGCCTTTATTTGGTAGACAAAATAGAGATGAACGGCTTTTGTGTATAAAAGTATCCTACGGGTTGGAAAGAGAGAAAGCATGACTATGTTGACTGCAAGCACATATTGGGAGCTTCTTTTTTTAATGTACATATTTCATAAGTAAAAGCCATGCTTTAAAGAATGCTGTACAACCATGTTTCATGTGTTTCAGTGTGACTAATATTCGCAAAAGGGAGTACAGTTTTTCAAAACAATGGCCAAAGAAAATTGGAGTGATAGGGTATCTGCTAAGTTGATTTTTATAAAAGCCTCACAGAGGGCTTTAAAAATGAACAGTGTGTGCAGGGGAAAAACTATGAAAGAAATTACAAGTGGGTTTCACTACATTATAAGCTTGAGATTGCTTATTAAATACATAACTTGTTTTTCTGCTATACCAGTCATTTTACATAAGTGTGTGATTTGGCTTCCATTTATAATGTTCAACTGCAGCATGCTTCAACAGTGCCACAGGGAATACTTGTTATGTGCTGAATATTTGGTTAAAATCTTTGGAAAAATTCCAAAAGCATTTCCATACCCATGGCCGATTTGGGTAAGCACTTTTTTTTTCAGTTTACATCTCTCTGTGGAGAGTGGGGAGAAAATAACTGCCCTCCAGACACAGGACAGACAATATACTCCCATTACCTTTCTTCCTGCTCCAAGTGTGTGTGACTTGATGGTGTTTGCATGTGAAAGGCATTGAAATTTGTACAACTCCTTAGGAAAAAGATGTCTTGAGGTACTAATATACATTATGTCTATATATAGTTATTTTAATCATAAGTAATTACTGTATTTAAAACCAACAACGAAGTACTAACTCCTTAGTACAGTTTTTAGTAAAATTCCATTGCATAGCAATTCTGAGGAACAGGGAGGAACAGAGTGAAAGTGCTGTGGCTGCATATGAGTAAGAAGAAACTTGCCCAAGACATGGAGATATAGGTCCTTTATTTGCAAGACCATCTACAGATTCTGGCATAGATTTTATGATGGACAAGTGAAGTAAATATCTTTCCTATTTTAAGGCTTATCTGGAGACTGTGTGTGTGTATATGTGTGTATGTGTTAGATATACTTGTTGATTTATGATAAAACAAACATAGGGAACCAGAAATGGGACTCAAGTTTGCAAGAATAGAGAAAAAACACTTAAACATGTTCCAGAGCTGTTAATTGTCTAACTGCTTTGCTATGTTTTGCAGAATTTGAAAGGCTTTGCAGGAACAATCTGTTAGTAGATGGAACATATCTTATTTTTCATAAAAAAGTAGAGACTGATAGATGTTTTGAAGTATTCTTTCTTTTTCATATTGTCATGTTTCAGTGTACACAATGGGCCTAGTTATAACTGACATTTAGAAAGCATTTTTTCTCTGATATCTCTTCGTTTACTCCATTACTCCCCAACCCTGATGCAGTAGTTCCTTCCACATCTTTTCTGATTGTCTGTGTCCTCCTCGGGATTTTAAGGTCTCGGGCCCATCCTGGCATGTAGCTTTAAAGTCAAGATCTTGATGAAAATCCTTGGGTAGGTTCCAGTGTAGCTGATATCAGTTATGTCCCCCTGTCTTTGGGAGGAATAAGCCTAAGTTTTCCAGAACAATCATGGCAACATCAAAACACCTCCTCACCATCAGGGTTGAAGAAGTGAGAAGAAAATTCCTTCCTGTTACTCTGCTTCTAGCGGTGGATGAGTTTTTGAAACGTAGCTATTTATCTTTCCTAAGTGAGTGTATTTGTGTTTTGGGAGTTGGTGGTAAGATACTTCCAAGTAGTACATACCAGGAAGCAATTAGCCACCTGCGAGATGACTTTCTTGGGCATACTTGGAAGATCATAGATCTGTTATGCATGGAACAAAAAATATGTAAATGAAGTAAAAGAGGAACACTGTGGGCTCCCATAATTGAATAGATCTGGGTACAGTGTGGTCTGAGGCTGAACATTTTCATCATGGACTACATTACTCCATGTCTTTCAACTTCTTTCTCTTAGATTTGGCTTTCTTCTTCAGCTTTAAATATCACAAGATGGCTGCCAACACTTGCAGGGTAAAACCGTTGCCCTATAAAAAAGACATAGGTTTGCATTATCTAAGAGTTAGGAAATAACTAGTCAAATAGTGCAGGTTTAATTGACAAAAGATGGGAGTGATGATATAGTTGTTTTCTGAAAGCAGGCTTGATTCAATCCCCTGAATATTCCCTTGTAGGCATAAGATTAAACATCATTTGTTTGTTTTCAGAATGTAGCATCTATAGGTAAATAAACCTTTCTTATACTAAAGTTGACTGCCTTTCTTAGCTTAGATTAAGTGAAGTTACCTTAGTTTGCTCTCACCATGGACAGAACAAAATAGGAGTCAGAGGCAAAAAAAAAAAATCTCTCCCAGCCACAAGTATTTATTAAAGCCTTACTATGTACCTAAGATACACTAGAACTATATTTCTTGACTTTATGTATCATATGGATATTGGATGATATTGTCCTTTGGTTTACTTAAACATTTTTTGTTTTTGAATCTTTCTGAAGATCAAGTGAGAACTAATAATCCCAGGAGAAACAGATTTGCCACTCCATTGGTGAAACCAGGCCCACATATGTGGGAAAAATGGCTCATCTTCAGTCAGAGACAATTGCCAACGCTGGTCAGCTTTGGAGTACCAGGGCAGACTCTGAAAAGTGAGAGCAGACTAAGGAAGGCTCATCAAGCACGGAGGTCCTCAGGAGGACCATGGACATCTGGGCTGGGATTTGAGTCTCAATCTGTACTTCCAGATTGCCACTAGAGAATCAAAGACATGCATGTGGGAGTTCATTGGTCTAGGGCTGATATTTAATTTAGGATTTTGCTTAAATATTTTAAAAATTTTAATAGGCATTTTCACTTAATGTATTCTGTTAATGGAAAAGTTAATTATTTTACTGAAGTGGATGATTTCAGATTTTCTGAAATATTTTCTGTAAAAAAATTATCATAAACTGTTGATGAAAGATTACTGACTACTATGCCTGGCTTATTGATCCTGAATATAATTTTAAAAAATTATGCAGTATTGGATTGTGGTCAAAATGTGTACATAATCTTGAGCAATAAAGGAGGTATTTATAACCTTCATCAAATGTTGAGGTAGGAAACCTTTACTAAACCCAGGTGAAAGGTACAAGGGGGACCCAAAGCAAATGGAGTTTATTTATTTAGAAAAATTGTGTATTTATTCTTGCATGTTTTAACTTCAGTCACCTTCAAAATACTCTCCATTTGATACCATATGCTTGTCGAGACCTTTTATCTACTGCTCAAAACACGTTTTGAGCTATTCAATTTTGATGCCTTTTAGTGCTTCATTTTTTGTTTTACCTCTTCACATTGCCAAAATGTTTCCCTTTGAGGATTCTTTTCATCTGGGGAAACAAAATAAAAATCACTTGGGGTGAGATAGGGTGAGTAGGGAAGGTGGGGCATGGGGGTTATGCCATTTTTAGTCAAAAACTGCTGAACACTCAGTACGGTGTGGGCAGGTGTGCATGTAAATCACCCATTAAGAAACGGGCAAAGGCATTGAAACAGTCTTCAAAAATTTTTTCACCAAAGCTGAATGCAGCCTCTCACAACACCACCTGGTGGTTGTGATACTGATACACTGATAAGATGGGTTCTTAGAACACTTACCTATCAGGGGAAGCCTCTGTTACAGGGAGCCCACCCTCCAGAAGATAAGTCAGCATTTTTTGGGTCCCCCCTCATACATCAACAATTGGTTATTGAGCACTCGTGCCAGACATTACTGTTCCTATCTTCAAGGAATTCATATTTTCCAAGGGACTACTGACTCTGTAACAGGGTGCAGCCAAGAGGGGGGCCCCAAAAGGGAGTTGGAATGGGGCCCAGAACTCACGGTATCCAGGGAATATTAGAGGGACATATAAGATGTCCTCACCCCCTCCCCCACAGGTATGAGTTGGGGGAAGGGACAAATGGAGCAGGGCCATTGAGTTGTTTTGCATAGCAATGGTTTTGCAGATAACCCCCA